>BCLH01000524.1:27237-61139 GCA_001602315.1 Zoysia pacifica | reverse complement strand
GGCGTTCGCGTAGGGGTGGAGCTTGCAGTTGCACCTCATCGCCGCGCGTGCATGCCGAGGACGACGAGCGGAAAGAAGCACCGGAAGATCAGAGGGGGCGCTGGCGCGCTGCCGGTGCGCGAGACACGGAGACAGGGAGCGAGCGGTTGTTTGCTGGGTTGTTGGGCGAGTTGGGTTTGGATTTTGGCGTGCCTTTGCTTTGTACTCCGGCGCTGCGCTGTGCTTGCGCAGTTGCGCTGCAGCTTTGGAAGCTTTTTCTTCTTGGGTGTCTCCCGCTGCCGCTCTCCGCTGTGCTCTGCTGTGCGAGGAGAGGAGTGGTTGGGCAACGCCGTAATGGCTGGATTTATTTGGGACGGACGGCGGGTGCGTTGGGTCCAAGGTTCAGCGTAGTCTTGTTCAACTCTCAAGTCTCAAGTCCACAGTTTTTTTTTAAGACGCAAAAAAAGTCCACAGTTTCTTCTCTTTCTAGAAAACAAAATGAAAACTCGACTCTTCCAAACACAAATGGTATGCAGCCCAATTCTACCGACCTGGTCTCGTCTTATACGCCCGCCACTAGTTGCGATGTGTAGACCGTACCGCGCATTTGAACAAGAAGAATTCGCACCAAATATTAAATAAACATCTCTTTAACAGAGTTATTGTGCCTGGCCGGACGCCCCGTCAGCGTGGGCTTTATCGCATCTTCCGTTCTCGCGGAAGGACGAACGGGATATCCAACGCGTCGCGTCGAGGTGCGAATAATGCTTGGCCAGCAACAAGAGATCCATGAGACCATGAATTCACCCATCATCTATTAGTTATTATCCTTATTATTTTGGCATGGCACAAGTCAAACTTGAAACTGTGCGCCTGTGCCCTGCATACGCCATTACGCGCGATCCAGCGGTTTCCTTTCCCGAATAACAAACGCCAGTTCCGTCGACTTTTTTTTTTTTTTTTTTTTTTTTTTGAGAATGCCAATTCCGTCGATCTGCTGTGAGCCTGTGGCACGCTTCTGTAGCCCGCGTCGTCCTGAACAGTTCCAAGTGTTCGGTCCTTTTACGCGTCGAAGCTTCCCTGCGCGTGTCCGTCTGGGCACGCACTGGTCGTGGTCTCTCACCGGCCGCGGACACCACGACACCGTAGCGGCTGAGCGGAAGGCATGACCCAGCCGAGACGCCGCCGACACATCATCATCGGCAAGGCGGCGGAGACACGACTTGCGAGCGAGGACACGACGACGCCATGTATCCGATTCCGAGCACTGGATGTGGTTGTGATTATTGGGGATGTCGCGGGCCTCGGCCGGGAGCAGCGGCCGCCGACCGTGTGCGGCACGCATGTGGCGAGCAGCAGACCGCCACGAGATCACTAAACATGTGCGATTAAAATCTTGGTCTCCGATCGCGCGGCTCGCCGTCTCCCCACGTCCGGAACCGCGTACGGCAACCACCACCATCTATCCACTGCGGAGAGATAGAAGAGGAAGGCCTGCACGAGGATCGATCACTTGTGTGACTGTGTCGCGCGCGGCGACACCTCGCAAAATCGATCGACCAGACGGCAGCCGTCACATGACAATGGTAATGGCCAACGACTACCGGCCTGTGTTCTTGTTTACCCGCTCGTGATCCGAGTCCAAGGTGCGCGCGGTCCTGTCTTGGAGATGGTTGGGACATTACGATCGCCAGGCACGGCCGTGACACATGCCATAAGCAGTTGGTCCCGGACTCCCGGTTAGGACAGTAGCATCAATCAATACCGGTCGGAAAATTAGTTCTGTGATAACGTACTATTGTATTCCAGATGGATTGGCAGCAATACCGGTTGTAGTATTGTACTAGTACAAGAGAATACAATATGCGGCAGCACGGACGGGGGCAACGACGATCCATTCTCGTGGTGATCAGCGTAATAATGAATTAATGATTAGGACGGCTCAATCAATGCCTTATTAAGAACTGGTTTCTTGCGAGTACGAACACCATGGAGGGGAAAACTGGATCGTAAACTATGGCGGGTGGACGCCCGGCACAATCAACGCCAGGCAGTTGCCCGGCTCCCGCCCGCCTCCATCACGGCTAGGTGTGGCAACGGATCTGAGTGAAATAAAAATCCACCCGTGATGAGATAGTGTTCAGGTGCAATTTAAGATCTGCACATGCACCCATGGATGAAAATTAGCACTCGCACCCGTCTCGTGTCCTCGTGGGTGTTGGGCGCCACAAAGGGCAGAGCGGCCACGAGGCTGAGGAGGCGGCGATGATGCGGCTGGTAGTGATGACGGCGACGATGCGGCTGGTAGTGATGACGGCGACGATGCGGGGGCCTCGCGGCGCCGGTGGGGTGCAGCAGCCACGTGGCACCGTGGTAACAGTTGGGGCGCCGATGGGGCCGCAACAACGATTGGGGTGCCAACGTGGGTGCAATGACAACCAAGGCGCCGTGACGGCCAGAGTGCGGTGACCGCCATGGCACGGCGGCGGGGTGGTGCGACCTAAGAAGGACAGGCGACGACTGTATGTTGGAGATGAAATCTAGAGTTTCAACTTGGATTTGAGTCTTTTATATGCTAGACAGGTAGTGGGAGGTGGACCGGTAGGCTGAAACGAGTTTAGCCCTATTTTTTCGGGCTCGACAGGCTGCCCACAAGTGCGAGGAGAAACCCGCCCCGCACCCACACTTACATTCATCTGAAATTATTCCGGTCGAATTCAAATCTAACCTATGGGTGAGAAATCGCCCCTGCATCCGTCGGGTACCCGAACACGGCATCTGAATTGCAATCCCTAATCGTGGCACTCCGCTCCGGCGGCACGGCTTATTTGCAAGTTATTCACAGTAAAAATAAGAAGTTACGCCAAATAAAAAACTTATTTCACAGCTTATTAGTTGCGTAACTTATTAGAATAAACTAAAAAGCAACTTATTTTTCTGCAGTTTTTCACTTACTGTTCAAATATTTTGCTTTTTAACAAATTCCTGTTGTGCCAGACAGAACCTTGAAATACTAGCTGAGCATTCAACATGACCTGCTAAATATTTTGATATGCCTTTTTTTTTCTTGAGAAATCAGCATGATGGTTGAACATTTTTAGTATATACTCCCTCCATTCAAATTGTTATTGCTGAAATCACCGGCAACAATAATTTAGAACAGAAGGAATATCAATGCATCAACAGTACGGCTTATACTAATGTAAAGCTATATGCAAGCCATAAATTTAAATCACATACTATATCAATAGGTAAGGTGGAGATTTAAATCATGGCGGCAAGCAGATGCATGGGTTTGAGATGACAACTGCCAGTGCGCGGCCTCAGCCAGGTAAAGGTTTAGGCCTTCTTTGAAAGGCAACATTTTCGTATGAATTATATAATAATTTTATAAAAATTAGTTTAATTTTATAAAAAAAATATAAAAAATAAAAAAATTTCTCCATTCCAAAAGAAGCCTTAGTGCTACAAGACTTCCTTTGAAATGTAGAAACTATACATAAAATTTTAATTTAAAGAATCAACTTAATTTCGCAGGATTCAAGGAAAAATCCGGAGGTACAAAGGGGGCCTTAAAATATTCTCTCCTGAAACTTAATTGCGGACAGCATTTAACAGGAAACCTCACAACAGTGGTAATTGGCAGCTAACAGTTTGCAGTGCTATCCAATGGCCACAACTCTTTGCAATAGCATTTCTCAAGTCCAGGCACTACCCTAAATTTCTCAAAAACCTATACAGGAAACTCATGGAAGAAAATACACCTAGAAATAAACGTGTTCCTAGAAGAGCCGAAAGTCAGATCAATGCAGGTTGATTAACGCAGAGTCTAGTTTACACGAGTCGTGCAACTGACCAAACGACGAACATGACTGAATTTTATACGGATTAATGTTATGCCGGAGCTAGCAGCACTTGAAAATGTCAACAAAAGCAACTACAAGGAATGTTCAGACGCAATACCCAGAATGTACTCTATACACGGGTCTGAATATAGGGTGCGTAAACTATACGGCCCCTTTGGATTGTGAGAAAAAAAAACCCCTCAAATTCTATGGTTTTCCTATGAAATCGAACTAATGGCTGTAAAATTCTTATGTTTCAAAGGAGGTCTAAATATGCAACCGGCTCATACATGATGCGTTGCTATGCAAAATAGGACGGCTCAAGGCCTAATTGGGAGGATGTTATACATTTTTTTATTCTTAGCTGGCCACTCTATTTACCTGAAAACACTTCAACTTGTCGATACCGGGACTTAAAAAAACGCCATGCATTATTCGTTCCAGAAAGGGGGACATGTTAGTTCTAGAAAGTGAATATATTGACAAGAGACGACTCAGACGAAGATTGACAAGAGGAACCAAAATTCAGATCAAGAAGGTGATACGGACTCGCCAAGTCAAGTTCACTTGTGAAGGTAAACACGACTAAATTGGATACTGCCAAATACTGCCTTCGTTCCCAAATATAAGTATTTTTAGATTTAATTAAAATCAAATTTTTATTACTTTAATCACTAATAATATATAATTAATAATGTTTTATCTATAAAAATTATATTTTTTTAATTCATCATTAAATAAACTTTTATAAAAATTATATTTTTATATTAAAAATTATATAATTTTTTAGATATTATTAATAGAAATTAAAATATTTTGATTTTATTCAAATCTAAAAATGCTTATATTTTGAAACGTAGGTTATAATGCTAGCAGAATCATCACGAATGACCAAAGACTTATGCGGAAGCCGACTAAGCTGATCTCTCTACTGGATGATTGTGTATGCGTCATTCATATAAACTAGTGAAAATATTAATAAACACTAACAGATTGCTATTCCTCATTTCTCCTTGATATAAAACAGCAATAAGTGGAGAGCAGAAGGGGCGCGCAGGTCATGTAAGCCAAGAATGCTCAACATATTCCCTGATTCAACTACCTGGCAGTGCTCACACCAAACAATGAAAATAAATATGTTCTCTATGATTGACTAGCAACAAGTCGCATAAAAAAACATTCTTGTTAGACAAATCTGCGCCTGAATGCAGTGATCTGAAATTCCAAATTCTGCACCTATTACTAAATCGAAAGGAACCAGGGGATTAGAACATATATGTGCAGCATTATTACAAAAAAAACATATATGTGCAGCCACAAAAACTGTCTCACCAACGAACAGTACAGTATGGAGCTCCCCTGCTGTTTTCACCTTTCAAAAAGAAGTGTCACCAACAAAAGCTCCCCTGCTGTTTTCACCGTTGAAAAAGAAGTGTCACCAACAAACTTCACTCTCATTCATACTTTATATTACCAGGCTACTGGGTCTGCACACAGTTGTGAAAGACTACTGGGTTCATATCTCAACCACAGTTGAGACGACACAACAGCAGTGCACAACAAGTTATACCAACAGGCTAATATACAACAATTTATACAAGTGATCAGTCTACCGAGTTTTGACAACTAAAGCGCAGAATAGCGACTGCTAATTCTGCATCTGTTGCATTACAATGCGTCTAATTAAGGCTGCGAATATATTACAAGCATCTCAAATGTCACCTCATCGCGTCCATGCCACAGCATCAATCTCATCCCGTGCAGATTTGTACAACTCAAGCCTCTTGAAGCATTGTTGCCTTCGCTCCATAAGGGCAGGATCCTCATCAAGAAGCACTGCAAGTTGCTTAGCCTATAAAAAAGAAATTTTGTCAAAGGAAGGTCTGGTAAGAGAATGAATGAGTCAAACAATAAAGTAATTACTCACATCTTTCCTTCCCACTTGAGTATAGAAGTAATTAAGCAGTGAGCGTTTAGCTTCACGAACTTGACAGTGAACAACAGATTTGGGGATAGTATTTTTCAATGTTTCAGATACCATGCCAATGTATGAGGACACATTAGTAGCAATCCTTCTGAAGTGTGCATCAGTGTAACGATCAACGGAAGGAGTAGAAGGGTTTCCAGTTCCAGGGTTCCCAGTTCCAGGGTTCCCAGTTCCAGGATTCCCAGGTCCAGTCTTATCAACTTCCTGTGGGAGTTTGCGGAAGAACTCTACTGTCAAATATGCCGCTTCCATGTCTACCAGCCGTATGGTAGTTTTACGGCCATCTTCACGGAATCTCTCAAGGGCCTCATAGCATGCAGCAGCAAGCTCCGATTGAAGAGTTGGAAATCTTTTCAATTCCTATCAATACAATATGACTTAAATTAAAACTGGGGAAATCATTTAAAAAGATACTCAGAGAAAACTCAAAAATGGTGTAATTGAGGCTTTAGCATAGGACCAACCTGAGTCTCCCCAATAGATATTCTCACCAACTCTTTCAAAACAAAATGCACCTGCAGCAATTGTAAGACTCTTCAATTTTTTTGAGCTATAAACAGTAGAGGAAGCCTCTACTGTGGTAGATATATATTAGTAAAATAAAAGGGAAGAACAGAGAGTAAACTAGGGGGGAGGACACCCAAAACTGAAGAAAATTACAAAAGAGAGTTAGTCCACTCTTGGAGGGACAGCCTAACTCACTGAGAAAATCTATACAACTCAGAATGAAAATATGAAAGAAAACAAGCCTTCCACAACGTAAGACTCTTCAGTTGGTGAAATGAAGTATTAGTGCAATCAGCACAAAAGATTACTTACAGCATCTACAGAAGCTTCAGCTGGCCCTCTAAAATAATTCAGAGCAGATTCAATTAGTCGACGGTACCCTTGCTCAGGAGCAATCAGATGAGGCTGATAACCATCTGCTTGTGACACAACTCTTTTAACATTTTGCAGAGAGAGGTGGCGGTCAAACGGAAGCTTTCGCAGAGCAGAAGGGAGTTGGTTATCAAAAACCCCGTAAATTCGATCACCACCCGGCCGGCTACAAATTTTAATTTCATACTTTAGATGTCAGGGCACTCAAAGAAACATTGGATAGATACAGCCAATAGAAAAACAGGAAACACTTATATGATAGTTACCCTCCATCAAGATGTTCTTTAAATATTTTGTCAAATGCGCGACAAAGCTCCAAGATGAGGTACAATTGAGCCTGCAAAAGAACAAATGTGATTTTCCTGTGTCCTCGACTCCAATACAATTTAGCTCAAGTTCAATAGAAGTACCCCAGCATCAGAGGCAATAGGCCTGCCAAGGTGATCCATTTCAGATTCAAGCTCGTCAATAGTTTTGTTTATCAATGATGTTATGCTTGGAATGCGGGCTCTGATCGCAGCCTCTAGTTGCTGAAAGATGGAAACATCACTATATCATTCACCATTTTCAGCTCACCAACAAAAGAAATGAAAACAATAGAAGGATTTACAGAACCTGTGAAAGAAGTTTAGCAAGGTATTCTGAACCCATCCTACTCGCTAGATGAGAATATTCAGGGCTAGAAGTAAAGAATTCTTGCTCTTTTCGCCGAGCAATAATCATGTCAACATTTCTATTGATATCTGCTTGTGAACGGTTTACAATTCCAACCCATGGATGCTGCAGTCGATAGGACCTTCCTTCAAGAACCTTAATAAGAGTAGGCCTGGGTTAGTTAAAGAATCAAAGGCAATAAAAATGCAAAATCAGGTCTAAGTTCAGACAGAACAAGAGGGAAATAGAAACGTACATCAAGTGCATTTGTTCCTTTGTCCATCAAATCAAGCTTAGTCAGCACACCAAAGGTCCTTTCACCTGAAGACATAATCAAAGTTGGTTTAATAGCTCAAATTTGAATTATCATTTTTTCCAGGTTTGTTTCAGGCCATTTATGCTCCGCCTTGTCAGCGCATAACATGTTTATCTGTTATAAAAGCTTTCGGGTAACCTGAACAACATCTCTCTCTCCTCTCTGATCCTTCTCCAGACAGCCGGAAAACTGTTACATGCACTGCTCTCGACTTCCTTCCCCTTCTTTTTTTACAAAGACAGGCACTAGAAACACTAGATCTGACTAAAATTTTTTGCAGCGGTTGGCAACACAAGCTTCCACTCACACCTCAAAATTTTGTGATAATGAAGATTTAATGGCCTTTTTATATATCCAGCACTTTAACTTTTATAATGTAGCTAAAAATTGAGTTATCTGGAAAGAAGAACATGGAGTTATTTTTAAAATGATCTCGTGACGGTGTTATAATGCATTCAGTCTGCCGCATTCATTTAGAAATTGGTTACAGAATTTGGCATAATGGGAACTAAAATTTTCTTAGTAATCCCACCACTAATCTTAGTAATTTCTAGCTGTTAAGGGTGAATGTGGCAGTTCCTTTTCTTGGCAAAATATAAGACAACAGATGCATCAATTTAAAGAAATTCTGTATAACATAATATTTTGGTCCATACTAGTTGGATCAACGTCACGAGCCAGCTTGATGGCATCCGATGTTGCTATATCTTGATTTGCAGGAGATATGGCCAGTATAAGACAATTTGGCTACAGGAGAAAACAAGGAAATACAACCATATAAGTAAACATCAATATCTATGTGGAGTCATTAACAAGGTGAGCTAACTAGAGGCTCATAGCCTGCATCCTAAAGCATAGGCTGGCATAGGAACTGAATATGAGAGAGCAGTATAATAACCACACAAGTAATGCATCAATATGTATGTAGAGCTGTATGCAAATGCAGGCTAAAGCACAGGATGACATAGAAACTGAATACGAGGGATGTAATACCACAGCCATCTTAGAGAATTGTCTAAAAGTAGAAGATTTTGCAGGGAAATCAAAGGGAAAGAGTGCTGCAAAAAATCAAAATATTGCCTAAACATGGGAGACTTGTGCGCCACTTTGAAAATCTTGGATGGAGGGAGACAAGGAATCGTACCTTATCAACAAATGAGCGCACCATATTTTCAATGTCCTGGACAATACTCTCAGGCTGCCCCTCTGAAAAAGACATGTTCAGTGACCCATTATTGATAAACATAGCCTAATTTTAACGATGCAAACAAAAAGGATGTATATGCATTTAAATATTGTTGCATACCTACAGCAACTTTTGTTAGACCCGGCAGATCAATCAGTGTTAAGTTGACCACTGCAATAACCAAATGCAGAGAAAATATCCATTAAGAAGATTCAGAATCTACACAGAGGCTACAGCACATAAGCCAACTGGTCTAAAAAGTGGTACTGGTCAACAAGAAGCTTCCACCAGCATCAATATAATTTATCAAAGGACGGGGATGAAAACAACAATTTACTTTTGTCAAATAGAACAGAGAGAATGTTAACACCGATAAACATAGCACAAAACCATCATTCTGATTTAGCAACAGAAGAAGCAGTGATATGTCCCTGGAAAATAAATATATAATAAGCAGAAGTAAACTTGTGGTCATGGTTCAAGTACCGTGTGGAGAGTATATGCTGAGATGAATTGGAACTGGAGATATTTGCTTTGTCCTCCCTGTCAACCTGTCAGTTTCGTCTTGGATTTCCTTCCGCACAAGAGCTGCAGAAGATAAACATTGTGAAATCTTTAATCAGTGTATGAACGTCAGCCATTTCTCATTTCCATGGACTGAGAATGCTTTCCAATAACCCACAACAACCAGGTATCACTTGAAAAGAGAAGGCCCTCACAGAAATCAGTGAAACGGCGCTTGGGAAGATGCAGGAACTCGGCGTACTCCTGCACCCCCTCCTCCGTCTTGTGCAGCTGCAGCACCAGCGGCCTCCTTGTCACAATCCCTACCGATCAAACCACAGGCTCACTAAATAAAATTCCAGCGAAATCAGCGACTTACGCGAAATTCATGGTCTACCTGAGCCCCGTGGAAGGAAGTCTCGCCCTACGATACTCTCCAGCACCGATGACTTCCCCGAACTCTGT
This sequence comes from Zoysia pacifica, assembly GCA_001602315.1. NCBI lineage: Eukaryota > Viridiplantae > Streptophyta > Magnoliopsida > Poales > Poaceae > Zoysia > Zoysia pacifica. The sequence goes on along the minus strand of BCLH01000524.1, from coordinate 51,324 downwards.
ACGCCACCAAGAAATTAAGCTGCGGAACAGAACCTTAGGCGGGACGAGAGCCCATATGTAGCTGATGGGAAAAGGCAGACCTGGCCGCCGACGACGGCGACGGAGGGGAGAGCTTCCCAGAGGGTAGGGAGGGAGCCTGCGCCGTCCCCGCCGCCGTGGTCGCCGAGGACGGTGCAGGCGCGCTGGATGCGGTTCACCAGCACGATCACGTTCTCCATGGTCGTCATCCTGCGATGAGAAGTGAGCGGAGGAGGGGGAAGAGGAAGCACGGTGGTGATGTAAGGTTCTAGAAGGAAGCCGGAGCAACCGAGCAAGAGGTTCGAGGAGGGAGAGCGCCCAGCCGGCTGCCGCGAGGGGTGCGCGATGCGAGTAAAGCAAGCAGATACAGAGACGTCACCGTCGGCTATCGAGCCTGCCTTCTGTTTTCTTCCTCACTCCCGATTATGCCCTCACAATTTTCAAAGTCGTCGGCCCCCGTTGATTTGTTCTTGCTTCACGGAGAGGTTTAAAATATACTCTCTTCGTTCATAAATATAAATTATTTTAGCATTTAAAATTTGTTTTTTAATATATATTATTCTCACTTTATAATACACATTTTTTTCAATACATTTTTTCTCTTCTCAATAAATCTCTATCTCTATTTCTTTCTTTCTTATTTTCTGCGTATCAATTTTTTTATTTTTTTTATTTTTGTGCGCAAAGTTAAAACAAGCTATAAAAGTGAACGGAAGGAGTATAAAATTTATCAAAAAAAATTAATAAGATAAACGGTCAAAGTTAAATTTAAAAGTCAACGATGATATGAATTAAAGAATAGAGAAAGTATATATTTCATCTTACCTGGAATTTGTAGATGTTAGATTCTAATAAAAAAATACTTATAGAATGGGTAAAAACAAGAAGGGAGCCCTAGCGCAATAATAAAGAGCTCGTTCGGTATGAATTCTCAATGTGCTTTTATTTCATATTCTATAAAAAGTTTATCAAACAATTTTAAAAAAATATATCTATATTCCTTTCTCAAGAAGCACTTATCTAATTTGTATTAAGAGCTAAAAGCACTAAAAATATTGCTTCTCATATATTCTTCACTCATTTATATATTGGAATTACGATAAAAAACCATTTTGGTAAAGGGTTTGAAAAGTGCTTATTGTAGAGAATTTATTTTTCTAGAAAAGATTTTTTTTGAAAAACTATTTTTCTAAAGAAGATGTTTTCAAAAATCTATACTAAACGGGGTCAAAGTAGTTACATTGTGATTATCACTACTACTTAAAAAGCACATTTTTTCTTTTCTACGTACACATGTAAAATATCTCCAACAGAGATGGGTTAATTCCAATTAATCATTGAAGAAGTGAAAAAGGGATTAAAGAAAATAAAAAATCAAGTCTTAAATAAAAGGATCCGGTTAGAATCCTAAAGTGTGGTAGAAAGAACTACATATAGTTTTTTCTAGCACACTTTAGATTCTTTTTATTATATTATCTTGAATCTACATAGAATAGATTAGTAGATTGAAATAGTAATCTAATTCAGCTTCTTTTATCATTGCATCCACTTAATTTCAAGCAAGTCAAAATCAAAAAATTGAAGACAATTCTTCATTCAAATAATCTATGGAGAGGGAGTAAAATAATACGAGAATAGACTATAATAAAAGAAGAAAGTAACTAAAAGGAAAAAAACCAGCGAATCTTTCATACTTAAAAATGAGCAAGATGCTTCAAGCGAGATCCTTAAAAAAAAAGAACAAAAAATTCTAAGAATAAGAAAAGAATATAAATGAAAAATGTGCGATATGTTGTGAATAGCTTTGTGCAATAAAGTCTAATTTTATTAAATAAAGAACTTTATTTTTACTCGTCACTTCTAGTAGAAATTATTAATTACTATAATAGCTCTTTCTATTCTATTTCTTTCTATTTCTATTATACTTTCTATTTCTATTATAGTATAATGGAAAGACTCTTTCTTAAAAAAAAGAATTTTTTACAAGAGTGAAACAAAACTAAAGAAAGAGAGAGAGAAAAATAAAGTTTGGCAAAAATTATTAATACAAAATGATCAATTAAAGAAAAGAGTTGATACTACAATTTGACTACTCAAGCAATTAGTATTATCCCTAGAGTCCACTTCTCCCCTATATTACTAGCGAAAGAGAAAATGTAAGACTACCATTAAAGCAGATTAGCATTAAAGCAGCCCAAACAAGACTTACTATATCCATGTAAATTATGTCTCCTATTTCTATGAAGGAATTATTCTACTATTGATCAATAATCATAGTGGAATTAAGGGTACAAGTCAAAATTCTGCCCTAAGACTCTGGATGAATCAGTTAAAGAAATTTACTCCTAACAAATTCTTATATGATTTCTGGTACAATTGGAGAGTATTAAGTAAAAATATGATACATATACCTTTTCCTTAAAAAAGAAAGAGCGGGGGAATGTCCTGAATAGAAAACGCAGAAATAGAGAGATTTTTTTTTGCCCTTTTGACTACGTGCATATAGAAAATACACTCAGAATTATACGGATGAAACCTCTTCACGAACACCCCTTAAAAATTTAACGGACGAGCTTCGAATCTCTCAAATCATGGGTCATAAAGACCTATTGTTAGTTAACAAAATCACTCTGATCTTAGGCCTACATAAACTATTGTTAGTTAACAAAACACATTTACTCGGAACAAATATATGAGATAAAAAAATTGTTGCAAAACAAAACAAATTTGTTTTAATATTATTGTTTCCCACGGGCGGACAGAAAACACAGGAAGCCAACCAAACGTTCAGTTGTGAAACAAAATTTCGGTCTTGAAACGAACAAAAGCAACGACGGAAGTTTGGATACTCTCATCTCATGTATTCTAAACAGAGAGCGAGATACAAAGACGGAATTATCGAGGTAGGAGTACTCTAGCAAAGGGAATGCTCATATATGAGTGGCTTTTGATTAGAAGAACAAATTGCCGTTTCCATGAGAGATGAGAGATGTTGGTTCAGGTGTGTTGGGTTAATATTAAGAATAATGTTGAAGAATGAGAAAATTCAAATTTTAATACGAATATATTATTTTTTAAAGTTGATATTTTTCTTTATATCATAGAGTTAGCACGGGTATCGGTACTAATGGGATCAAAAGTTCGAGTCCTCGTGACTCGTAGTTAGTAACAAAAAACTTGTAATTGCTAAATTCATCATAAGATAAATTTTCACAATATACTCTCTATATTTTATATTATTAAAATAATTGAATATATAAAAATATTAGTCAATATTAGATTGGATCAACCAAAATGTAAAAGGGACAATTGTATTTTTACCCTTACTGTAAGCTCAATTGTGATTTTACCCTCATTTTCTAACGTTTGTGATTTTACCCTACTATTTGAAAACAAACAATCCGTTTATCCTATTTTTAACACCGTTAGCCTCAGTACCAAAAAAATAAGAAAAAAAAATAAAATAAAATAGCAAATGATCATTGTATCCCTCCCTCTGTTATTATTCATAACTCAATAAATTCATAAAAATTTATATAAATTATATTAAAATTTATCAAATATGCTAAAATAGTCTAAATATCGACAAAATACAATTGAATATTATGTCAAAATATTATCAATGCTCATACAACATAGGGTAAAATTATAATGTTTAAAAAAATAGAGGTAAATTAATGGTATTTTGTCTTGTAAATATCATATTTAACACCGTTAGATTGTTTTAACGAAGTAGGGGTAAACTTCACCTTCACTTTTTAAAAATCAGGGGCAAAATCATAAAACCTAAAAAAGAGGGTAAAAGCACAATTAAACTCCAAAGTAGAGGGAAAACTGCAATTTCCCCAATGTAAAATTATTTTAGACTGAGTGATAAAGCATCACTAGATTTGTGGTGTATGGTATTTTAAACATGCAATATACTCTTTCTGTTCTTAAATTGATGTCGTCATTAACTTTTAATGACCATTCGTCTTATTAAATAATAATTCAAATATGTAAAAATTTAAAATGTGATTCAAATAACTCTAATGATTAATTAAATTATAACAAAATATATGATTTTATAATTTTTTTAATAAGACAAATAATCAAAATTAATATTAAAAATCAATGACGACATAAATTTAATAACGGAGGGAGTATGAAATAAAAAAAGAACAATTATAGAATGCTAAATAGTTAGTATAACAATTATCTGAAAGTTGTAGCCACGTTAGCATCATGTTCTATGCTTATTGTAACTACTCTTACTCTCAAACAAATTAGGCATGATGTTCTGCTGGCTTTCGAGAACTTCTAAGGAGGATCAACCTTTGAGTTTGGCGTCAGGGAGAACCAAACAACCGCGCTGTTTCTAGGAAGAGATGTGAGGGTAGTTTCGGAATCAAAATTCAGGCGGCGGATAAGGGCGGCTGCTGCTTTGGGGCCCTTCGCCCGGATGGACCACGGCGCAGCGCAGAACGGTGGGTTCGGTCGTCTCGTCCGTCTTTCGCCTCCCCGGAATTCAAACTTTTTTCAATGGGCGGGCCCGCAACGCGTGCGTCGTTGCACACGCAGGGCGATTTGACGCGGTCCGCGCTCGGGTTCCTTCGCCGTGAGGCCCGTGAACAACCTGGTACGGTGCCTCGTTCTAGTTGCCTTCAAATGACTGCTGCCAATAGGCATTTCTGTTGGGCCAAATAGAGGCCTCTAAACTGTACATCTATGCGGCCCGTTACAACATTTTAAGGCGTTGGCATTAGGCAATTTTCTCTGCCAAAGTTGTTGGCTGTTTCCTAGTGATTCCCTCGTGTACAGTGTACTCTGTCTCTTTTTAATATGATTCGCATGACAAATTAGATTTTTGACGTGGTCTGTGGAGCCCTGTGATTGTCGAAGTAGCATTTTGATCATATCTGTATGCTTACGAAGGAATAAATCTACTCTTATCAGATGGCGATATATAAGGAGTGTGATAAATCGACTGTTGATGGTAAAAATGGAATTCGCTATCACTGCCAGCAGCCATGGACATCTACGACGCTATCCTTGAGCTGAAAATCATCCATTTGGTTGAGTCCGAGGCTCAGTATAGATGTTGCGTCGGGCGATATGTAGCTATTTGTCTTTCAGCCTCACAGATGTAATGGGTTGTTTGGTTGAAGGTCAGGCAGCAGCAATCTTAGTCCCAGACACTAAAAATTAAGCGTCTGATATTGCTACCTGTCCTAAACAATTTTCTCAGAACCTCAAACAAACAAGCTCTAAGTGCTTATGGCAGCTTAATTAATCTCAATACGGCATCTACGTATGATTACACTATCCATTCTACAGCAGGGAAAAAGGGAACCCTTGGTTCCTGGTTATGAAATATGCATGACAAAATGAAGAAACACACACGCACATATTCTAACATATATCTATACATACAAGAAGCATGCGTGTTGGCACAAGAGAAAGGCCACTACATTGCAGCGAGGGCCAGGCAAGGTTGAGGCTATGGGCGGAGCCAGCTGGGTGGTCAGGTAGGCTGTGATCCACCTTGAGAATATGAAAAAAAAAACCAGTTTTTAGATGTAACTGTAGCAGCATATCTTCTTTCTTTTTTACACAAACTGTAGCTCCGCCACTGATTGAGGCCAATATAATCACAGACTAGTCATTTAGTTGTTCGCGCGCTTAAGCCTCTGTTCGGATAGCATGCCTTCTATGGACGCCTTCCAGATCTTGCAGTGCATCTGGTGCTCGAACAGCAGCTGCACCGTCGCCCCCTCCGCCGCGCACACCACCACCGGGAACGCCGGCCGGTCCTCCACCACCACTTCACCACCGCCGTCGCCGACCGACGAGACCTCATCTGAAAATCATAGCAAAACGACAGGCGGACGTCGATCATCTTTGGGTCCACAAAATAACCAGGCCAGGATCAGGATCAGCACAGTCGGCAGCCAAACAGCAAGGGCCAAAATCATAACAGCGCCGCGTACGCGTGCTAGTACCGCCAGGCCAAACGTGATGGGTCATGGGACTGGACCTTTTGTCCGTCGTTCGTCATGCTCAGTCGCGGGTCGGACGTGATAGGGGTTGTTAAGTCAAGCTGGCGTGTCGGGGCTAGCTACCGGCCAAACGGTTCGGGTGTTACGGGGCAGTGCCGCCGCGGTACGAGCGGCGTCGTCGTCGTCCTCTCCGGCGGACCGTGACGAGAGGGAACAAACCCACGCCGACGCGCGGCTGTGGAACAGCGCCGTGACTGTGCGCGTGTGCATGGTAGTAGTACGAGCTGTTTGTCCGTTTGTCCTACTGTTACTTACAGTCCTCGTAGGTGGCGAACGCGCCGCCAAGGCGCTTCTTCCCCAGCCTTAGCGCCACCGCGCCGCCGCGCTTCGGGAAGACGGACACAATCCTAACCCGCACCCTCCCTGCATGACACCAGACATACAATCAGCTCAGCAGTGCCAGATGATATCGTTAGTTTTGCAGTCCTTCTGCTTGATATGATGTCTCACCACAAGGCAAGCAGACCCTTAGAGCTGTGCCCTTCTGGATGCCAGCGCTGATGCTCATGGCCATGGCGTTGCTACCGCTGCTGATTCCCTTGAGGTCAGCTGTCCTCAGCTTCAGCGCCGCTGCTCCCCTCAAACCTGAAAGAAGCACCAAATGAAACAAGAACGCGCAGATGTCATATAATTTCAAGCAAAAATCATTGTTTCATGGTTTGCATCGATGGAAGATTCGAAGTTGATCGCTACACATACATGTGGCGGCAGTGGCCATGAGCGTGAGCAGTTCGGCGGAGGAGCGGCTTTCGAGGCCGTTCCTCAGAGCGGACGTGATGCGCCCGCGGTTGGCTCCGGCGGTCTGGGCCGCCTCCGCGCACACGGTGGCGACCAGCGCCGCGGCGGACGCGAGAACTGGACCCAGCTTCTTATCAGCCGCGGCGGCAGCTGGCCTCAACTCGCACACCGACACGACGCCCGCCACCGCCGCCGCAAGCTGCGCGACGGACACAGCCGCGTGCGCCTGCGCCGAGTGAAGCCGGATCTCATCTCGCCGCCTCCTCCGCCGGCTTCCCGTGACCGGCACGCTGTCTAGGAAGAACCCGCGCAGCATTGTCTTCATGTGCCCAGCGTTGAGCTGCGATATTTTTTCCCACATCTTTTTGGTCAGTGGAAAAAACAAAGTGAACACTGTATCAATTCCGACAAAGTTAACACTGCTCTGTTACTGCAGTTCAATGTGCTCTACTACTTTGTGTTTCATAAACTGTGCCATGTTGGGGATCGTATCAGACCGTGGAAAATTCTCATGCTCTAAACGAGGGTATTGTTGTGTAAACCTGATTGGTACTACGTACTGTCTTTTATGCTGCGTTCTTACCCAGGTAGGTTGAGATAGCTTGCGCATGCGCTGTGCAGACCTAGGCTTGCCACTGGCTAGAACTCCCTGTCAAGTAATGCAGGAATTAATCGATCATATCAAGATATAAACTCCTGTAACATCCAAGACGTGAGCCCAATGAACAACTTACCCATGTCTGATCGAACAATTGGCCTCTTTCTTCTCTATTGGTTCGGGCCATGTCGAAAATTTTCTCTTCGTCTTCGTCTTCATCTTTATCTCCTCCTGCTTGGTCTGCTTCATGGTCTTCCGATGATGATCCCAGGCTCTTCATTAGTACAAAGTAAGTAACAGTAGATATTAGATGAAGAAATCATAGTCCTACTCCTTGCACACTTACACTGCCAGTCTTTAATTTACACACATACAGAAGGAGGTTTTTATATATTCTTGTGTAATCATCATGTTTGTAATGCGAGTTGAAAAGTAGAGCGATGAAGTAACTCAAACAGAAAAGAAATGGAGTAACTAAAGAGGCAGATGTCGACACCTAGTTGGTGAAAGCAGAAAAAGAATTGACGCTGTGGTCCATGTTATATAACATACACTGGGGGCGAGTATTTGGAACAGATCCAAGGAGGAGGGGCTCCATGTCCGAGAGAGAAACTCCATTGCCTGCTCAGGGACGACCGGCGGCACCTCCGTCGGGTGGCAGCACTTAGAACGCCGTGATTTCTCTTTACAGCGGATCGCCGGATTCTGCGCATCGATCGGTGGGCTCTCTGCCTGTTTGAACATTCAGCAACGGGCAATGATAATAATATGGTCACCAACAAGGATAAAAGAGAGGTGTAGTAGTAGCATACTTTCTGAAGTACGCACAATGATAAGATACTGAAATACAACAGTTGAGACTTTCTCTGAATTTGTCGCGAGATGCAGTTATGCCAAATGAATAAACACCTGAAACTTATAATACTTGTAGCTTACTATGCTTAGCCCCTATCTGTGTTTAGCTTCTTTACAAAGCTAGAAAAATGATAAAATAATTTCATAGGCAGAGGATTTGCATCATCACCATTTGACAGGACAGCGAATGGCATCTCTGAAAAGAGGCCATCCCAAACTCCACTCCTCTCCTGAAACGGTCCATCAGCACCATTCGAATCAGGCTTGCGACTGCGCTGAGGGACACAACAGAATTAGATCAGTAAGAACGGTGTGATGAGGGAATGATCACCCTTACACTGCCTACTTATAGTCAGGGGGAGGGTTCTCGACGTCCACTAAATGTGATATCAAAGTCCTACCTACAGTATAACTTATACTCCTCCACTGTTTTGCGATTCGCATCGGTTACTCTGGACAATCGGCTACAAAACAACCAGTACAGAACGATGGCAATTATTGGACTAAAAGCACTGCCTAATTGACTGTACGCACACACCATGCAGTACGATTTGTGAACTTTGTTTCATGTGGAAGAGTCAGAGTCTGTTACTGAAGTGGGAGAAAGCGAAGCCACCTCGAATGCGTGGCTGATCAATGAAACGTTGCAGGTCTAGGATAAATAACTACAAAACTAGTATTGTGCGAGCATTTTAACGATAGTCGCTAGACTAATTTTTTGTAAGGAAGAAAATAAACGGACAAAGAAATGAATAAGGACAGGAAGAAGTACTGTACTAGCAAGCACATGAAGCTAGCCTGAAGAAGAGGGGCCTTACCTTAGTAGGAAGCCCTGGGTGCTCTGATCTTGTGACACCTGCATGGTTTCAAGCCTTTATATTGCGAGACCATACCAAAAGAAAGCAGAAGCATGCGTCGTTTACAATGCATTAGGACTAGAAGGGGTCACATGGATTTAGCATTATGCTCTGATCCCCACGACAATCTTTCTTCACCAGATTACAATCAAGTAGTCATCGTGTTTGGATATCGTTTTGGACTGATACTTCCACTTTCAGAAACTGTGCACCAAAGTGTAGTGGTGAACAGTGGAAAGGAGCAGATTGCATAATGCTTCATTTGGAATGGATCTTCTCAAAGCTAACCAACTAAACCCCACGTAATTTGGATGATGGCTCTTGGTAGTGGCAATTCGGCCTGGTTTATGATTACCACTTATAGCAAATGAGTATAAAATACATCTAACGCCGCTCTCGTGCCTCTGAAAAAAATTATAATTACAATACCTGGAAACCATTCTACAAATCGTTAGAGAGTAACTGAATCTAGAGATTTTGCAAGGCATGTTAATGATTGTAATGCCGACTGCAGAATGGATTAGCAGTGATTGTAGATGAGTGTGTAGCCAAAAGGTGAAAAGATAGCCATTGTGGTAGCTTTCGAAGAAAGCAAGTGGCTAGTAATCCCAATAGTTTCCTGTTTCCTGTTTCCTGTTGCTGAATTTTAAGACCATGTATCACGAATGCTTCCCGTTTGCTTCTGGTAATAGAAACGGGGAAATCCCCAATTCGAAAAAAGTTGTAATAACATGGGCAGTAACTAGTCCATCTCTAAGTTAAAAATACACTAGTAATCTGCATGAGCACATCTATCTCCCAGGCTGGTCCCCTGGAGTTTCAAAAATGACGACATACCGTATCCATTCAAATTGTTGTTGAATTTATATTTAACTTTTCTAGCGCAAATCTCATGCGGGAGCAGTGTATACGTTCTCCTATGCACTGTGTGATCAGTTACCACCGGGTACGACTGGATGTAACCTTGAAGACTACTGAACCCAAGGAACGTTGAATCATTCTCTAAAGACTACAGTACTACTGACTACTGATGCTTAATGGGAAGCCATCGGATCAGTGGCTCATGATCCAGCGATTAAGGCGAAATCACAGGCTTCGGCGCCCGAATCGATGCGTGACATTTCGCCTACTCTACTGACGGATAGCAGATCAACTACTCCTAATTGCCAGTTCCTTATGAGCAGAGATAAGAAAAAGAGAAAGGGAAATCGAGTACATGTAAAGGACGCTTCAGAAAGAAGAATAGATGGACACTGACCTTCCTTTCAAGCGGATTAGACCTTCAGAGCGACAATAATTTCTATGGCACCCGAGGAGCGCTTGTTGTCCTCTGCTGTTCTGTTATCTGAGACGAAGAGGCGGAGAAGATGGTAGCCGCATCACAGGATGAGCGGGTGCCCAGATCATTACACTCGTAAAAACAAAATTAAGTGTTAATACCTTTCGTAATCGCTGGATTTAAGGGAGGTAATCTTTTGGCCGTTAGAGAGAGAGAGAGAGAGAGAGAGAGTCAAGAAGTGGGGCCATCTGCCGTGGCCCATGGCTGACCGCGATGTTGTCTTTGTACAATTGTGCCTAACTTGCCTCGATCTAAGACCCATCATCAGGTCACTAAGAAGTAAGAACAAATCTCGTTCGGTGCTCGCATTTACAGAGATCTCAAAATCTGATGATGCTGGCTTCAACAATGAGCCCAACAGTCTAACATGGAGATGTAACAGATATGAAGTCTGAACAGAGTTTTGCTGAAACTGACACAACAAAACAATTCTCCGGATGAAGTGGCAAAATGCAAATAATTGGGCATCTCCTTATTTTCCAAGAAAAAAAATATAATCCTTGATTTCACTGATGTGTCTGACACGTGGGCTCACAGGTTTTACTTCTAACATAAGAGGAAATATCTCAGTTTATTTTATCAGAAAATGTCGTGAGCGCAGATCCTGTTTCACGATTTGGGAGTGTTAGCTCAATTATCATGCTAAAAATGCTTTATCAGGGAGCAATTGAAAAAGTATTACCAAAAATGCTGCTTGTTTTTGTTCCTTAAAAGCTTTGTACAATGAAGATGCTTAGAGGGCTGGAGTACAAATTAACTTATCGTAAGAATGTTTATGCCATGTCTTTGATCCACCCAAACCATCTCTCTTTGGAGAGTGAAAATTATGACAGATTTGGAGCTTCTCTTTGCTGACTGTAGAAAGTGTTGGTAAAAAGTGAAAATGGTATAGTGTATGTTTGTGTCTACCCTTGATTTAGTATTTCTCTTGGTTGATTACTCGTCATCTTGCTTTCTATTGATGCCGTTTAATTGTCCTGGCTAAATAGTGTATTGAATGGTTGAGATGACATAGGAGGCATACATGCCTTCTTTGCTGATGATCTATGATGGGGCTACTGAGTTTGTCAACTTGTTGCAAGCATATTGCCGACTGTGATCGTTGTGCCAACACCATATTTGAAGCTACTGACTGTGCGGTGAAATGGTTGTCAACAGCTAAATGTTGCACTTTTACTGCCTCTCTTTGGCCACACGTCCCAATATGTGAACTGCATCGAGCATGAGATGGATTTTCGCCCTGAAATACATTACTTTTATTGTGAAAAAAGAGAACATTGTAACAATGTTCTAAGGCCCAAGGACAATTGCGTGCTTAGTGTGCATTGTAAACTACCTTTGTAAACTCTTCACTTATCAGTAGAATGATGCACATCTCTCCTACTGTTGCAGATTCTTTTGTGGGCCAAACTTATCAGCGCCGCAGGAAGAGCAACACAACAGAAAGTGGCTAGAAAGAAGCCTGGCGCAAGCTACTGGATAAGGGAGATCAGTTAGTAAGTTTGTTATTTAGTTAATCGAGTTTTGTTAGTTTCTGGTTTGTTAGTTGTTTCCTGTTTTAGTGGGGGTGCCTGACCTATAAAGGCAGCCATTAGGAGCCATTGTAAGGCATCGAAGAAGTAATAAGATCTCCCTTTGGAGTATCTCTTCTTAGGTTGCCATGACTGAGATCAATTCTCTGGCCAGCGACAGAAGTGAAGGATCTCCTCCTCGCTACCCTCTCAGATCCAATTCACAATCTCACCTGTTTCTTCTTCCTCCACTGCGATCGCCCCGCCGACCATGCCACAACAATTTGGTATCAGATTCCAGACCCAACGAATCGATCATGTCCGGCGCTACATCTGATCTTGAGGAGCTCACAGATTCGCAGAAACTGGACCGGTTGTTGGCACACATGGCAACTTTCAATGCTTGCCTCGACTCCCACAACGCGTGCATTGCCCGCACTGAAGAGCAGCGAAAGTCTAGGGAGAATTCTAGGTCTTCTCCTGCCGCCAAGAACTAGAACAACAAGGATTCGAGTCGTGGTCTCAAGGATAAGAAAGATGAAGATCACAGAGGTCCACGCCTGCCCAAATTCAACATTCCACAGTATGATGGTGAATCTGATCCATTAACTTGGCTCACTAAATGTGAATTGTACTTCCACAGTATGAGGACATTGGATGAGGAGAAGGTATGGATCGCATCGTTACATAAGGATGATGTGGCAGCACAATGGTATTACGCCCTAGAGCATGACCATGGATGCATCACATGGCCGAGGTTTGTTGACTTTGTGAATCTGCGATTCAGCCCTTGAATTCGATCCAACGGATTGGCCGAACTCAAAGATTTGCATCGCTCAGGCTCAGTTGAGGAATATCAACAGCAGTTCCTGGCCCTCCTATGCCGCTGTGAGGATCTTACTATGAAACAACAGATCAATCTATTCACTGCAGGATTGGGTCAGCCTTTGTGCACTAATGTTGAACTCCAAGCTCCCACGAGCCTGCAAACTGCCATGAGCTTTGCTCGTGCGTAGGAGCAGCGTGGGTTGCACCTGGAAACCAGTAAGATGGGAACATTGCCAATGAAGTATAATGCCGCTCCAGCGCAGAAAAATGCTACCACATCAAGTACAACACCAGTCCCAGCAGCCACCAAGAAGCCTTCCAACACCTCTGCAGCTATATCCAAGCCACGCTTCTGACGGCTCTCACCTGAAGAACTAGCAGCCAAGCGAGCCAGTGGAGAATGCTTCCACTGTCCAAAAAAGTTTGTACCTGGCCACAAAGTGTAGCGGCAACACAAGGGCAGTATTCTCGCTTCAGCTGGATGATGAAGAAGAGGTTGACAATGTTGCATCTGATCTGGGTATATCGTTGCATGCCTTAACTGGTATTGATGTAACAAACACAATGCAACTGGAAGTAATAGTTAGAGGTACTAAACTAATTGCCCTTGTGGATTTTGGATCAACGCACTCTTTTATTAATCATGATATGATCTCAAGTCTGGATCTACCAGTATCACCAAGGCCGGGTCTATCTGTTCGCGTGGCCAATGGGGATCGCTTAATAAGTGCAGGACTGTGTTCACGCACCATGATCTTCATACATGAGGAAAACTTCGAAATTGAGTGCTATTCTCTGCACTAGCTGGTTTTGATATGGTGCTGGGAGTATATTGGCTCAGATCTTTGGGACCGATATTATGGAACTTTGACAACCTCACTATGGCATTCTGGCATCAAGGAAGATCAGTGCGGCTACAAGGAGTGGGCGAGGCAGTACCACAGTTTGCAATCAGATCTCATCTAACACAGAACTCATGGATACTCTAATTGCTTCATTTGCAGAGATATTTAACGTACCAAGGGGACTGCCGTCTTCACGTCGGCAAGATTATCGCATTCATCTGTTACCAAGAACTACTCCAGTAGCAGTAAGACCATATCGGTACCCACAACTACTCAAAGATGAGATTGAAAAACAATGTGCAGACATCCTGACACAAGGCATTATCAGAGAAAGCACTTCTGCCTTCTCTTCGCCTGTACTGTTGGTGAAAAATGCCGACGGCTCATGGAGGTTCTGTGTTGATTATCGAGCATTGAATGAAAAGACAATCAAAGATAAATTTTCAATTTCAATAGCGGATGAACTATTGGATGAACTTCGAGATGCTCATTTTTTCACCAAACTCAATCTCCGAAGTGGTTATCATCAAGTCCGCATGCATCAAGATGATATTTACAAGACGACATTCCGTACTCACCAAGGACATTTTGAGTTTTTAGCAAGGCCATTTGGCTTAACTAATGCCCCATCGACTTTCCAATCATTGATGAATGATATTTTGAAGCAATTTATCCGAAAGTCCGTCCTTGTATTCTTTGATGATATATTGGTGTTCAGTAAATCTTGGGCAGAACACTTACAACATGTCAAAGTGGTCTTTGAAGTGATGCGGTCTCACAAGCTGTTCCTGAAGAAGTCCAACTAGTCATTTGGGACCAAACAAGTGTCATACTTGGGACATGTCATATCAGCAAATGGAGTTGCCATGGATCCATCAAAGGTGGTGGCAGTTGAGGAATGGCCTCGACCTAGAACCCTCAAAGCATTGCGTGGTTTCCTCGGCTTCACCGGATACTACCGGAAATTTATTGCTGGCTATGGATCATTAGCAGCACCTCTGATTGCACTATTAAAGAAAGAGGCATTTCGGTGGTCAGAAGCAGCAGAAACTGCATTCTTGAATCTGAAAAAGGCCCTTATGACAGCATCGCTCCTTCAAATGCCAGATTTCACCAAGAAATTTGTGGTGGACTGTGATGCTTCAGGATCTGGATTCAGGGCAGCACTACAATAGGGTGATGGAGCGATAGCTTTCTTTAGTAAAACCGTGGCACCTCATCATGTCAAACTGCCTGCATATGAAAGGGAACTCATTGGCCTAGTCAAAGCAGTAAGGCATTGGAGGCTATATCTATGGGGCCGCGTTTTTACAGTACGCACAGACCACTATAGTCTCAAATTCATACTCGATCAGCGCTTGACCACCGTTCCCCAGCATACATGGGTAAGCAAGTTGTTTGGGTATCATTTGACTGTTGAATATAGACCGGGGAAGTTGAATGCAGTGGCAGATGCACTTTCTCCTCGTGATGAGGAACAATTGGCAGTCCACATCTTCTCTACACCAACATTCCACATATTTGATCAGCTGAGAGAGGAAGGCGTCAATGATGACCAATACAGCACCATTCGTGCTAAGATACAGGAAGGTACAACTGCACAAGGATGGAGTGAAGTTGATGGTCTTCTGATCTACAAAGGTCGTATTTTTGTTCCGGATGTCTCACCAACATGGTCAAAATTGCTTCAGGAAGCTCACACAGTGGGTCATGAAGGAGTGCAGAAGACTCTACATAGGTTCAGATCAACATTCTACGGTCCCATTGCTCCTAGAAGAATCAGGGAGTTTGTCAAAGGATGTATGATCTGCCAACGAAACAAGCAGAGCATCTCCACCCGGGTGGCTTGCTACAACCTCTCCCAATTCCATCCAAGGTGTGGTGTGACATCTCTATGGATTTCATTGAAGGATTTCCCAAGGTAGGCGGCAAATCTGTCATCCTCACAGTTGTTGACCGGTTCTCAAAATATGCACACTTCATCTGTGACATCCCGAATTTCAGGGCAAGTCTAAAAATACGTAATTCAAAATTTTTCTAATTTTCACCCTAACTATTTTCTTTTCACTTCTCACCTTTTCTTTTCTTTCCTAATTCAAAAGGTGAAAACCTCACTAAATTAAAACCTAGCTAATTTGTAAATTTCAAAATATTAAAATTGAAAGTGTGTCGAGTGTTTGACCCCATTTTGTTTTTCCTTTTCTTTCCGTTTATTTTCTTGTGTTATTTTGAATTTCAAATTTATTTCAATCCTTTAAATTCTAAATCCGACAAATTCCTCTAAAATTGAAATTCATTCAACTCCTTCGAACCCAATACTTGTGAATTCCTGTCTTATCGAATTCCTTGAATTCCAGACCCACTTAATTCCCTTGAAACTTATTTACTTCATTCAAATTAAGTTACTCTCTTCAAATAGCCATTTATCCTCCGAATTTCATAGAAATAAATCCATTCAGAATTTGAAGATAATCCTAAAACAAAAGTTGTTCATCTTAAAAGGTACTTCAACCCAGCAAAATTTCACGTTTATTAGAGCTCGACAAGTTGACCTTTTTAAGAAAAAACAGAGGCTGCTGCTGAAATTCCAAAAAATCAGAAAAATACAAAGAAGCCGCGGGTCCCACTCGTCAGCGTTGTCTTCTTCCTCATGCCGCTTAGCCAGCACCCCGGCACGCGCGACGCCACGCGCCCTACCACGCGCCGCACGCGCGACATCCCTGCTGCCTAGACCCCCTTTGCCCCTTGCACCGCAGTCGGCCTCCACTTTCAACATTCTCCACCGTCGCCACTGCTCACCGGTGAGGGCCGCCGCCACAATTCGCCTCCTCCAGTGAACCTCTCTCTTTCCAGGAAACCATGAGCCACCTTCTCGCCCTCCTATACCTCTCAAGATCATCAATTTTGGGAAGCGTCGCCTGAGGCCGAGCTCCACCGTGAGCTACCACAGCCCGCTGCCAACTCTCCGTTGCCAATGCTCTGCAACGTTGTCCTGGCTCCCCCTGCGCCCATGTGGAGCTCCACCACGCCGCCCGCCTACATTCTCGATGGGATTCCGAGCCGCCACGCCTGCCCTGCGAGCTAGCACCGCGCGTCGCCGTCAAGCGCCGCCTCTACTCGCCGCCGGCACACCCTGGTCCCTTTCCGACACGCCTGAGCCCGCAGAGAGGTACCAGGCGCTGCCCTCCTGCTCCTCCGCCACCTTCCGAGCCACCTCTGCCTCTCCCGCGGGCTGGCACCGTGAGTCGCCGCCCTGCTCTGCCTCCACTCCGTCGCCAACGCGCGCCTTCGCCTCCCTGGCCATGCGGCACCCACTAGAGGGTTCAGCACGTCGCCCTGCCTCTGCTCTGCCCGAGGGTTCAGCACGTCGCCCTGCCTCTGCTCTGCCCGAGGCCTCAGCCTCTTCCACCAGCTTGCCGCCTGACCACCGTCGTGGATCACGGCGAGGCCGTGGACCGGCCTGTGGCTGCAGCTCACGAGAAACAGGGGCCTCGGTGAAGAACAACCACTCGATCCAGTAAAAGACTGTTTTGCAGAAAAGCCCTCCAGGTTCATCTACTTAAACGCCTGAGCCCAATTTAATTCCAAGGAAGTCCCTGGACTTGGTGTTCCTAACAGCTAAGTCCTATTTGCTTTTACATCAAGACCCGTGTTCAATTCTGTAATTGCAGAAACAACCTTACGCACACCCGCACTCCTGAGGATTGGACACGGTAGTTGGCACGTGTCCCTGACACGGTAGCCGGCTGATCCGTTCACATGTGTCCTAGAGCTTGGACACGGTCACAATCTCGTGCCCCTGAGCCGGGTCACCACTGGACCCGGAGCGCGTGTCCACGAACTTGGACATGGTCATGCTTTCGTGACCTCGAGTCGGGTCACTACCAAACTCGGAGCGCGTATCCACAGGCACGGACACGTCACAGTTTTCACGTGTTCACGGACACGATCATAGTTCCCGTGTCCACGGACATGTCACAGTTTTCCCGTGTCTACGGACACGTCACAGTTTTCACGTGTCCACGTGTCCACAGACACGATCACAGTTCTCCCGTGTCCACGGACACGTCACAGTTTTTTCGTGTCTACGGACATGTCACGATTTCACGTGTCCACGAAAACCCCGAACTTTCCCATGTCGACGGAAACCCGAACTTTCCCGTGTCGACGGAAACCCTGAACTTTCCCGTGTCCACGGAAACCCCAAACTTTCCCGTGTCCACGAAAACCCTGAACTTTCCCGTGTCCACGGAAACCCCGAACTTTCCGGTGTCCACGAATCCCCGAACTTTCACAAAACTCCGAACTTTCTCATGTCCACGGAAACCCCGAACTTTCCTGTGTCCACGGAAACCCCGAACTTTCCCGTGTCCATGAAAACCCCGAACTTTTTCGTGTCCACGAATCTCCAAACTTTCACAAAACCCCGAACTTCCACTCTCACGTGTCCACAAATCCCCTAACTTTCACAAAACCCTGAACTTTCATTCTCCCGTGTCCACGAATTTCCGAACTTTCACAAAACCCCGAACTTTCACTCTCACGTGTCCACGAATCCCCGAACTTTCACTTTCACGTGTCCACGGACACGTCACAGTTCACGTGTCCACGGACACGATCGCAGCTTACATGATCACGTGTCCACGAACACGTCACAGAACTCTGTGTCCACGGAGAAATCTCTGATTCTAGACACCCGTGTGTCCAGGGACCGTGGACACAGGCCGAACCACGTGTCCACATGATTTTTTCTCGATTCTAGACACGCAGGTGTCTAGATGCCATGGACACAGGCTGAGCCATGGGTCCATGCAGCATTTGCCAGTTTTCGGTCACAAACCAGCTGACAGCATCACCACGAAGTTTGTCCCCTGTTTCACACCTGCACACACACACCCGACAGCTGTGGACACATGCCGAGTAACGTGTCCACGGGGGAGATTTCCTGTTTTCCATCGTGAACACCTTGTTCATCTCACCACCGCTACACCTTAACTAAGTTTTCAGTGATCTTGGTGCCATTGGAACCATTATCTCAAGCTCCATCACACCAAGTCCTCCGCACCTCAGCCAACCTCCGGTCTTGCCGATTTGCTTCCATAGTAAGTTCTTCGCTGAGTTTAATCGTGTTCCTTCTTTTGTTTTATCGTTATTAGTGCAAGTCTTTAACTATGATGCATTCTAAGTATAGATTTATACTAGCTAAGACACGCCACAGCATAGCATAACCTCATCATTTAGCACACATTAGTATGTGCACCCATGTTAGCACTGAATAACCTAACTTAAAATTAGAATTATAGAATTAATAGTTAAACACTAATAACTAAATACTAGAAAGTAAGTAAACACTTTAGTTAGCAGCCCATAAGCAACCTGCCATGCAGTCACCTATGTAAGGGCACCTTTTAGCGCTTGTGCCACCTGTTAGTCTTAGTAATTTAATTATATAAAATAAGTTAGGTAATTAACTATTAAGCACCTAAAGTAGTACATTCATATAGGTATAAACTAAATAACTAACAGTAGCAATATTTTCTATCACAACATCACAGTTAATGCCATTTATTTAGTGTAGGAGTTCAACTGTATAGTAAAATCAAGAAATATTCACTAGAAAGCCCGTGCAATATATTGGCATACACTAGTGCACGTGCCACCTATTAGCACAAACGATATAATTATTTAGTTAATAGAATTAAATTAAAGTATGCACAAAATGACATAAGCTACACACTGCGTTTCTGCTCGTACTAGCGAGAATGCATGTTAACCCTTCACTAAACCTCACTCTAAGTCAATAGGCACCGCAACATACATGACTTGTCCTAAGTTTTTCTCGTGATGTTATCTGGTTCTTAGTTGGAGTTCTTTGGATTTTATCGCTCCTTCTTGAGTTTTGTTTCTTTCGCAGTAGCCTTATTAGGCTTTTTCTTCGCGTAGATAACATTGAGTGTAAGAAAGAGTCAAGCCTTAAGAGGAATCAGAAGGTCTACGTATGAAGAGAAGCTCGTCGATTGGGTAAGAAGCTAGAGATTGAAGATTGAGATCTTGAAGAAGAAGCCTCCAACCTCAAGCTTAAAGATTAAAGAATTTACAGGCAAGCTCTAACCTCATATTGAAACCTATATTTTGCTAATGCTCCTATAGTGCCTATTTATTCTGCTATGTATAATATTTTGGTTTGAAACATTGTGTTAGTCATAATTCTACTTGGTCTTAGGTATTTATATTTATGTCAGTAACTTGCTGTATAGATATGAATACCTTCCTTGAAAACCATTGACGAAGAGTCTTTGATAGCCATAGAGATTCCGTTCCTAGACAGTTTTACGGAACGGATATTACCTTGTACTAGAGCTGCTTAGGACCTATTTATGGTGCTCTGCACTGCCGCACCATATACTATTAATTTGCAAAATGAGTTGAAAGGGTTTGGTGGTGTGAGTACAAATAAAAGGGGGCGGAATTAGAACAACTAGTGTTAGGTGAAGAGGGGATGTTTCTGACCGTGGGGTGGAGCTCACCTGAGGTGATGGTGATAGGTGTGTAGACTTCGCTATGGTCCACTGCCGTGGACGAGACCATCACCTCTGTCATATAAGGACCGGTTCGTTAGCCCTAGACTTTGTAATTCCCGTGCAACCACAGAACCTGTACATTTTGGGCAGAACTTATGCCCTCTACGTATTCTTTCCACATCGAACCACTGGGGGGTCGGTAGTGAAGACACAAAGAAACAGGAGAAGGGCATGAGATGACTCGATGCCTGGCCTTCGACGGTAATTGCCCGCGTCACGGGAGCGTAAGCCTGCGGATATAGCCCCTGGTTTGGTAATACCCGGGGATTGGAGGGGAACAAAAAAAGGTGTGAATGCGGTGGATATTCACGACTCGGCTTCAAAAATGTACCGACGCATCATCGACGGCCTGGAAAACCCCGAGGGATGGTCTCTGTTTGTACCTTGAGTGGAATCTGTGTAAAACTGCATAGATGTGGGATAAGCGTTATGCAACTCTAATGATCAGGAGTAGCATAACCTGTGGGTACAGTGTACAACCTCTGCAGAGTTAAAAATCATTCCGGATAGGTCGTTGTCACGATATTGACATGCTACTGTTTAGGCGCCCTACGATTAAATTTTCTATACTGCCTTGATGTGTGAGTGGATGCAGCTACCTGTGTTTTGAAAAGTGTTTAGAGGGGATAGTGGAGGCCCTTTCAGTTAAAACTTAGGATCTGGCGGAAACGGTTTTTACTTCCCCAGATGCAACTTATTAAAATATAGATAATAAATGCTTTCACTCCCTTTTTAAAATCTTCTGTAGTGAACCTTGCATGAAACTGGCTTTTTGGCGATATGGACCTTGCTGTCTCATCTTTGCTATAATCAATGTGTATCTATATTTATACATTTGCTTAGTGTTGGAGCTTGCTAAGTATCTTATGTACTCACCAGCTTGCATTTGTGGTTTTAGACAGAGAGGATATCGTAGGTGATGTGCTGGTTTCGTTCTGCTTTCTAAGTCTGCTTGTGGAATTAGGCCCTGGTGTTTCGTTGCCTGCTCTGCTTTTAGTTGGTCAACCGGTGTAGGATCGTAGAGATCCTCACGGTGTTGCCACTAAAAGTCCTGTCTCAGGTTAGTTTTTTTTCGAAGTATGCGTTTGATATATATTCTGTGGTGTTGTACGTATCAGCTACTGATCTAGGGACTGATACGTGTATCACAGTGTCTTCTAGAAACGGGGTGCGCGACATCATCGCACTAAGCCACCCTTACACGGCTGCATCAGTGGGAAGAGCCTTCTTTGACAACATAGTTCGCCTACATGGTGTCCCATGCTTTATCGTCAGCGACCGGGATACTATATTCACTAGCAACTTTTGGAGTGAATTGTTTCGCCTAGCTGGCGTCAAACTTCATATGAGCTCAGCATTCCATCCGCAGACGGACGGACAGTCGGAGTTTGTTAATTGCATAATCACCATGTATCTGAGGTGTCTTGCAAGGGATCGACCAAAGTTCTGGCTTCAATGGTTACCATGGGCAGAGTTCTGTTATAATTCTTCATACCAGTCCACCATTAAGTGTTCTCCATTCCGGGTCGTCTAAGGCCGTGAACCTCCTACACTGCTGACTCATAATCATGGCGCGGCTAAGGTGGCAGCCGTGGAACAGCAGGTCATGCAACGAGATGAGTTCTTAGCAGAAATTTGTGATCGTCTGCAACAGACTCAGGACATTATGAAGAAGTACCAGGACCAATCTCGTCGGGAGCTCACATTCAAACCCGGTGATTGGGTCTGGATTCGGTTGGATCAAAGGACAGCAGGGGGCATTACTGCAAGTTCGTCTAAGCTGAGCCCTCGTTTCTACTGTCCTTACGAGGTGCTGGAACAAATTGGCAAAGTTTCCTATAGTCTGCAACTTCCACAAAAGGCCCGCATTCACAATGTGTTTCATGTATCTCTCCTGAAGCAATTCCATGGTAATTCCCCAACAGAAGTTGCCCTATTACCTGAGTTGCTTCATGGCAGGGTTGTTCCTACACCAGAAAAGGTACTAAGGGCCAGACTAAATCGTGGAACATGGGAGGTTTTGGTTCAATGGCAGGGACGTGCTGTTTCAGATACTTCATGGCAAAAACTCCAGGAATTTCAGCAAACTTACCCAAATATACAGCTCGAGGACGAGCTGTTTGTTGGGAAGGGGGAAATGTTGCTGACTCTTTTGTGGGCCAAAATTATAAGCGCCGCAGGAAGAGCAACACAACAGAAAGTGGCTAGAAAGAAGCCTGGCGCAAGCTACTGGATAAGGGAGATCAGTTAGTAAGTTTGTTATTTAGTTAATTGAGTTTTGTTAGTTTCTGGTTTGTTAGTTGTTTCATGTTTTAGTGGGGGCGCCGGACCTATAAAGGCAGTCATTAGGAGCCATTGTAAGCATCGAAGAAGAAGTAATAAAATCTCCCTTTGGAGTATCTCTTCTTCGGTCGCTGTGGCTGAGATCAATTCTCAGGCCGGCAACAGAAGTGAAAGATCTCCTCCTCGCTACCCTCTCAGATCCAATTCACAATCTCACCTGTTTCTTCTTCCTCCGCTGCGATCGCCCCGCCGATCACGCCACAACACCTACATGTTGTTGAGGAAAAAAAACGTTTAAACAAAAGGTTCCAGACTCCTTCAGAAATTATCTCCTCTTCCGAATGGGGCATTAGCCTTAGTAACACAAACTTTTGCTTTGAGGGTATAAAACGTAGAGAGAATTCCTTTTTTACCTAAAAAAGTTAGGGCTTCCTTTCTTGGGCCTTTTTTCATTTGAACTTTCTTTGAAGGACAGAAATTTATATTTGGTTCCTTTCTTGACCTTTCCGTCAGTTTAAACCCTTAATGGTGTTAATTAAAGGATGAAATGATCATTTTACCCTTCATATTAATAAAACAGTATAATTATCATTTGCAATTATGTTAATCTGATTGAATCCACAATTAAACAGAAATTCTATTTGCAATTTCCATTTTAATAGAAATATATTTTTAAATTAGTTTACACTCATATTAACATAGTTGCAAATGGAATTATATTGGTTATTTACCCTCTGGTCTTTTTTTTTGTCGTTAGGACAATCTAAGTCAATACAAATTTGTACTACAAGATTTGTCGACAAGAAAAAGGGAACAGAGGAGCACATTGAGTACTTTAACGTGATAGAAGTAAAATTCTGCTGCAGGAGCTAGAATGAGCTCGTGCAGGCAGAGTTATGGATAGATTGTCATTTCCACGTTCTCATGAAACATTAATGGAAGAATAATTCCACATGGTATTTCTGTGCCTCAGTGTCTATAACGATCAGCCTTGCACTCTCGCAGTTGCAGCTTCGAGCTGTTCAAGCATGGACAGCAGTTTTGGGTCCCGAAAGTCTTTAATCAGCAAGCTCGCTCCAGCGTCGCTCAAAACCTTTTCAGGATTTCCAGTCCTTAGACCAACCACGGGCATACCAGCAGCCACACCAGCTCGGATTCCGGATGCAGAGTCCTTCACAAAAGTTAAAATGGTTGCAGCATTTGAGTTAATTCGAATCTGAAACTTCAGGCGACGAGAAAGCTCAAATAGATATAGATATTTGAAATAGGACGCATACTTCAAAGATGAATGTGTGTTCAGGCGATGCTCCGACGAGCTGAAGGGCCTTGAGGTAAGGGTCAGGAAACGGCTTGGCCCGGTCGCACTCGCTTCCGATGACGAGCACAGGGAAGAACTCGGTGAGGCCGAGCAGCGAGAGCGTGAGCTCGGCGTTCGCCCTTGGAGCGTTGGTCACCGCCGCGCGCTTCAGGTTACGGGCTTCTATCCATTTGCATAATTCGTGTAGCCCGTCCAAGGCCTTTAGCTGCCCGGTTGCCATCCTGCCCAATTCAGCTTAAGGTTATCAGAAAATCTTCAGACATCTTGCGCAACATGGA
>BCLH01000524.1:12043-27137 GCA_001602315.1 Zoysia pacifica | reverse complement strand
CCCCCCCCCCCCCAAAACAAAGTTACAGCACAAGGAAGGGAAAAACCCTGGAACAGTTGAACGACTGCACTTGAACCACTAGAGCAGTTGAAAGAAAATGGTACTGACTACTGACTAGTGAGGTAAGATGAGTGGCGTACTTTCTGAACAACGCTTCCTTGTCATCCAAGAACTTCACGGCCTTGTCGTGGTCCATGTCCGGGAACAGCCTCCCCGCGAGGTGCTCGTTGTGCACCCCACTGATGGCGGCGCTGTAGAACTCCTCGGTGATGGGAACGCCACCGTTGAAACCGATCTGTGAGTGAGAAGCCAGAGATTGAAGCTTGGATCAGAGGCAGCCATCGACTACTGAAGATAGAACAACTTGAGTGGGGACAGGAACTACTGAAGATACAGAGAACAGATGGTGCGTAGACAGAAATGCCACGGCGGAGCAAGATTACGCAGCCGCCGGCCGGCCGGCACGCACCTGCTGCAGGAGCTCTTGGAATGCCAGGAAGTGGATGGGGTCGGAGTCGCAGAGCGTGCCGTCGATGTCGAACAGGATGGCCTCCAGCGGCGCCAGCTTCGCCAGAGCGCTGCAGCTTCAGAGCTAGAGAGATCACTTCAGTGTTTCCTAGTAATAACGCAAGCACCTGGGACTGTTTCAGGCCGAATGAAGCTCACCTGCCGTCCGACATGTCCGACGGAACAACCGTGCTGAGATAGTGATGCGGCAGCGCGATGACCTCGAGAGGAGGAGGCGAGATGAAGGCAGGGATGCGCTGATCGCCGCCGGGAGGGAGGAGAAAAGAGGCTGGTCCGCTGGCCAAGTAGAGGAGCGATTAACTAATTGCTTTCACGCGCGTCGTGTTCGACGGTGAGTGGCCGCCTCCTGTGAGGTGCATCTGGTGCACGTGAGGCGGCGAACCACGAGCGCGGGGACGTGCTGCGTCGGAGCCTCGTGGACCTCGTGGTCCTTTGCTTCCTGCCTGTGGCTGTAACCACTGCAACGGGAAGGATATTCTCTTGGCTGGCATCCGGAGTCCAGCGAATCCTTTGCCGGGGTTGCTGTGTTCCCTCGACATGGCCGTCGAGCAAATCAAGATGGAATGTCCATTCTTCCGAGCCAGTAGCAACTGCATTCATAGTGAGTTTAAGAGTACTCTGTTCACTATTTTTTTTTTGTGTTGCTCTGTTTACTCTGTTGCAGAGTAGCTTCAGAATGACTCTGGTGTGGGGAAGCGAATGCCTTATTTGAAAAAAAAAATTAAATTATTTAATAGCACCAAAGGCCCAATAACAAAGGCTCATGTTGATTTAATACAGGCCAATGCAGACAAATTTGATCACACGGGAAGTAAAGGCCCAAAAAGCCCAAGTACCAAATCTTTTCCTTATTGCTACTACTGAATCCATTTGATTCGCCTGCCTGAAGTTGTTCAAATTTTAAATCCTCGCGGCTGCGGGTTGGACCTTCTCAAGCACGGACAGCAGCTTGGGGTCCTGGAAATCTTCGATCAGCAAGCTTGCTCCCGCGTCGTTCAGCACCTTCGCAGGGTTCCTGGTGGTGAGCCCGACCACAGGCACTCCGGCAGCCACGCCGGCTCGCACTCCCGACGCAGAGTCCTGCACAAAACCGGGCGAACAACACAGAGTTAGCATCTGGCCAATTCTGACGATGAGTATAATAAACATGTCATTCTGGAACGCAGCATGCGCACCTCGAATATGATGGTGTGTTCCGGCGACGCGCCGATGAGCTCGAGCGCGTGGAGGTACGGGTCGGGGAACGGCTTGGCCCGGGCGCACTCGCTCCCGATGACGAGCACCGGGAAGAACTCGGTGAGCCCGAGCAGCGACAGCATCAGCTCGGCGTTCTCCCTCGGCGCGTTAGTCACCGCCGCGCGCTTCAGGTTGCGGCCTTCGATCCACCGGCACAGGTCGTGCAGCCCCTCCACGGGCTTTAGCTGCTCCGGCGCCAACCTGTGTTCAGCTTCAGGTTAGTGATGATAGTGTTCTCCACAAACCCAGGTTCCTATGTGGGTTAACTAATGAACAGAGAAATTAAGGCCCACTTTCTGAAGAGCGCTTCCTTGTCATCCATGAACTTCATCGCCTCCTCGAAATCCATGCCCGGGAACAGCGCCCTGGCGAGGTCGTCGTTGTGCCCGCCGCTGATGTTGGCGCTGTAGAACTCCTCGGTGACGGGGACGCCACCGTTGAAACCAACCTGCTGCAGGAGCTCGCGGAAGGCGCAGAAGTGGATGGGGTCGGAGTCGCAGAGCGTGCCGTCGATGTCGAACAGGATGGCCTCCAGCGGCGCCACCTTCGACAGAGCGCTGCCGCTTCCGAGTTCAGCGCTGAGACAGACAGAGCAACATCAGCGTCTCCCTCGTCACTCTCATAGCTCCAACGGGCATGAGCAGGCGATGAACCACGAGTAACGATCTTTCTGAAACCTCACCTGCCGACCGACATGTCCACGGGCGCCGGAGCAGCTTCGGAGCTCATCGCCCAAGAAATGCAGCCGCGCTTCTCCTCCTTCCTCTTCGTAGTACCCTCTTCTCCGCGGACTCTCTGCTGTTGCAGATTGCCGATGCACCGGGGCGAGGGCGCTGATGATATAGGGCGGAGGAGGCCACGAGCGCGGGGAGCAGATGCGCTCGGGGACGGCAGCATGCGATGCCCGAATTGGATTCGTCCGCGCACCGGCACGGTGGGAGAGAGAGAAGTCCGGGGCGTTATGTAATCGCTTTCCCCTTGCTTTTCTGGTCGATGGTTGACGGAGGGAGGCTCTCAGCGGACAGGGATGAGCTAATGCAACGGCGACGCGTGCGGCCTGCGAGCCGCGACGGCGACGCGCGGAGGCGTCGCCGGCTTGTGCTCTTCTGCCTCGGCTCCTGGTGCCCGGCCGTGACTGGCCTTTCTGTTCGCTGGTGCGCGGCCTTGACTGCCACCGTATTCAACCACGTTCTCCAAGATGCCGTGGTATCTCCGTGCTCTTTGCAGGTGTTCTCCGCACATGGTATGGTCATCGCCCAAGTCAAAAAGTTAAGTGACCATGGTTCCATGAAATTGCATACCTGCTACATTTGGAGCACGCTTTCGTAGTTTCGTGAATAAAATTGCTCTCCGCGACGGCTGTGTACAAACGTCGTGGCTGATTAATGCGTTCTGTAGATAACAAACGTTTTCTTTACCGCACGAGTTCCTAATGAGTAGGGATGAACGTCGTAGGAAACTTCCTTTTATTTAAAGCTCTACCAATCTAATGAAAATTGTTTGATTTTGTAGAACTATTGAAACAGTAACGATGCATTGCTACAAAGTGCGTATTGCTGATGGATATTTTTTTATAAAGGAAACAAAACTTATTTTCTACCTCTGCTTAATGCGTACAACCTAGTTTTTATTACAGATTTTAGATTTTTTTTTGTCAAACTCGAAGAAAGAAAGAAATCAGAAAGCAACACTAAAAAATTGCTAAAATAAACTAAAGATGATGAAGTTGATAATGAACTCTCCATCTATAAGATACATATAGCTCTATGGCATCCATAAGTGGCATGAAAAAAGTATCTTTTGGTTTATTAAAACAAAGAACATTATGACATCACCATATACCCCAGCACAAAGCTGCTAGCCCCACCATAATTTTTTTCCTATTAGACTAGCCCCATCCAGCCAACTTCCCGCGCGATATATAAGAAATAAAATTGATGGGTTATTCCTATCGTAATATGTACTACCCTTCATATTTTTTTTATCATGATATCAGTCAATAATCAAATAGTCAGTAGTTTTTTTCATGTCGCAAAAACTACACTTGTCATTGCCTTCAAATTACATTTCGCTAAGTTATCCTTTGTCAATATCACCTCTCTGCTAAGGTACATACAGAATGGACTTAAAAAAAATACCATTTCCATGTAAACTTCATCTGAGCTCATCTCTTTCGTTAGTTAAGGTGACTTATGACACACTATCTACTAAATTATCCCATTCAACTAGTTTGGTCCCCATCAAATTTCTCGTAAATGATAGTTCCACGGGACTTTAGAGAGCACTGAAGCCTATCGTGGCATCTGTTTACCACTTAGAATAAAAGGTTAGGATAGAGGTCACATAACCTCGTTCTGTTCCAAATATCTTCCCAAAATTCGGTTTGAGAATCATATTTGATAATCAATGAACCACAAGAGAGAAATTGATCTTTCATTTTCAATAATGTTCTAAAAGAATGTGTCACCTTGTTCAATATAGACTTGTGAAAAGGATTTCCATCCTTGTTTATTACTTACATAATAAGATTTAGCTCTGTGATACATAGTCCTCCTTAATCCTTTGGACTGCATAAAAGATTTCATTTAGCAAGTCTGTATTTTTTTTGCGACAGAAGTCTGTATTTTGTTTTGTCATTTTCTCCCTGCCAATATATAACATCTAGACCTATATTGATCAACTGTTTTTAGGACCTCCTTTAGTATTTTAAAAATGACATTATAAATATATAGAGACTATTCAGCACTAAATCAATTAAGGTGAGACGACCACCATCATGATATGCGGCATGCTTTTTAGAATTTCACAAAAGGAAAAGTCAGACGAAAGGACTGGATTAGATAATCGGGAAACCTTGGGCCGAACGAGGGACCGAATACAGAGGCAGACGTTGGCCCGATCAGGCCCAACACATGCTCCACAGTGCGAGAAGTAAAAGGCCCAAACCAAATACGGCCCAGTCAGAGAGCGAGCAACCCCATCCGAACGAAAATCTCGTCACTTGTTCAGTTGTTCCCCTCCCCTCTCACGCTCATACGCTAGCACGCGCCGGCATGGCGACGCTCGCTCCGTGGCACCCACCACCGCCACAGGCGGTTGCTCCAACTGCTCACCTCCTCCACCCGCGCCCCGCCGTCTCCGCTCCCCAAAGGCGTCCGCGCCGGGCCGCGACGGTGGTGGCCCCGCGCGCGTTCGGCCGCGCCGACTTCGACGCCTTCGTGCGGCGCGCGTGGCGCGGCGCCAACGTGGGGGCCGAGCGGCTCGCGTTCGAAGCCCGGCAGGCCGCGCAGAGGCTGGACGGGAGGTACTCGATCTCGCGGAGGCTCGCCGAGGCCGCACGCGCAGCCCGCGCTCGGGCGGTGGAGATCGATGCCGAGCTCGGCATCGGGCGGCAGTGGCGCTCCTTCTCCGTCGACTTCTCCCGCAACTGGCCTAGGGTTAAGATTCGCGGAACCTCGCCACAGCTTCCTGCTATTTATTCAACTATCGTGCTCTAATCTGTGCTTAATTTGGTTTCATTTGTGCAGTATCGGAGGGAGCTTAGTGACTTCATGGGGACTCCCATCGGAAGAGCTTTTTCTGTGAGTTTGCTGAAATCTTGAGCACACTCGGATTGGCTTCTTACCTTAGATCTCAAGTTTAAGTGCTTAAAACTTGGTCGTAAAGATCATAGCTTAGATCCTAGTTGCCTTTTGATGTGCTACTACTCCCCTAGCTCATTTGTCCCAACTCTTGACACATACAACTATCTCCGTGATATAATAATTCCTATCTTTTTTATTTTGGTGAGGAATATTTGATATTGTTTCTTAAATTACACTGCAGCCTTGCAATGAATGAAGAACAATCTGACTGGTGGCAACTTGTACTCATCTTTGTGTGCTCTAAAATTGTTACATAAGTTGTAGCAAATCGTAACATGACCGTAAGGACTCAAGAAATCTGTAAGCTTAGATATGAAGTACTGATGGGAACTGTTTGCTGAATTCGATTTTCTTTTCTTTTTTTAGGGGCGCCGGGGGGGGGGGGGGGGGTAACCTCCTCTTGACATATGCTTTGACAAAATACGTTGTAGTTAAATATGCTCATTTAGTTCAATTTTAAGATCAGAAACAATATGCTTATGCAAACAATGATTAGATGTTTTTTTCTATCTATCAGCGGTGTTCTAACAATTCCTTCTTATGCAGACACTATTGTTCCTTTGGTTAGCACTGTCAGGGTGGCTATTCAGAATTTTCATTTTTGGTACATTTGTGCTACCATTCGCAGCCCCTCTTCTACTTGGGACCTTTGCTAAGGGTGTTGCAATTGAGGTAACAACAGACTTGTTTTCCAAATTTAATATGCTACAATTCACTTCAAAAGTGTCGTTGCAAAAGGGTGTTCTTGTGTGATCATGTTTTATATGCTAACTGAAGAAGCGTTAAAATTCTCCATTATCTTGCCTTTTTGTTTGCATATGCTAAACTTTCACGCTGGAGTCTGATTATGCTTCGAACATACCAGTAGTTCCTAGTTACTGACTTTACAGGTTTCAACTGTAGGGAACATGCCCAGCATGCAAAAGGCGGTTTGTGGGGTACCGCAGCCAAGTGATTCGTTGCATGAACTGCCAAAATATTGTATGGCAGCCAAATAACATGTCCTCAGGAGGTGCTAGGAGTTCAAGGACCTCAGAACCTGATGTAATTGATGTGGAGTACGAGGAGAGGTGAGAACACCTTGTTCCGCCCTGCACCAGAAATGTCAGGGAGGCAAAGAGGAGGCAAGGCTTAGACACAGACTGCACATTTGTGAGCTGTTTGTAGATGTTTCAGCATCAGCGCGTGTTGTACATTATGTGGTCTTTATTTTTTGATACAACTCTGATATACGTGCGACTAGAGCACCGGACTCCATTCTAACTTTAAGCGTAATCAAATCAGGGC
The DNA here is from genome assembly GCA_001602315.1 of Zoysia pacifica. NCBI lineage: Eukaryota > Viridiplantae > Streptophyta > Magnoliopsida > Poales > Poaceae > Zoysia > Zoysia pacifica. Next base: position 20,442 of record BCLH01000524.1, on the reverse strand, counting down.
CCAAAACACATACGATACGAACATATCCATATGACTCTAGATTATGTCAGTTGGGCTGGTGTGGTGCCGCTCCAGTCAGACGTATAGCAATTTTCCTTTTGAACATCAACGTTTTTCGTGTTATATGAAGTGATAATTAGCATTGCACCCTCAAACTTTACATTCTGTCCGTGTCCATAGTGCCTGAGCTCTGGCAGCAGCATTCACGGTATTGAATATTAATGCGTGCAACTAATGTCCTCTGTAACAGAAGTATCATTTTGAAAGTATTCTGGTGTCTGATGAAAATAGCCAGTAAATCAAGCAGTTAGAATGAGATACTGGTTACCTTGTCTGAGTTGCCTCTTCCAGTCAGTCTCAGGATGTCCCAGGCTGCGCACTGATGCCCGGGAGATGGTGTGGCACGTTGCCGAGGAACGGCCGATGCTACGGGGTACGGCGGAGCATCGAGGAAGATGGATCATGCCAGGACTCAGATTCAGAGGGCGCGCCACCAGAACTGCCGGCGGCGGCCATTTTGTCGCGTCTGCACGCAGGGAACCGGCAAGGAGAAGGCGAGATCGGCGATTACGGGGTCAACGAGAGATTTTTTTTTATTTTAAAAAAATGGCCACTGAGGAAAATAGATTTTTGGGAATCGACCGAGGATCGAAACTGGCGTTCACTTCGAACAGTAATCTATTCCCGTCTCATTTCTCGTAACATGGCTCTTCTGTTGCCTTGGTTTACACAAAAAACATCACAACACAAGTGAATTGTAATTTGGTGTTCAAAAAACAAAGTACGATTCGCAAAGAAAAAACAAGTACGAGCTGTGGCCAGACACGCTGGCACCTGAAAACAGTACTCCAGTGGGTGATAGCCAAACAAAGTTTTGAATCGCAGCAGCGAAATTTGATATCTGAATACATAATCCGTAAATTAAAAGAGCCAGTGTACAAACAAGTAAAAGATCGGCAAATTGTACATCAGATCACTAGAGCCTATTATAGAAAGCCACGACAATAAACTTGACAACAGGCAAAAAAGAACTCTGCAGATGCTACACCTTTCACTCCTGATCCAGGTCGAATGAGAGAACTTCTTTTTGCACGTCCACCACCTCCTCCACTTCAATCTCCTTGGCCTCGTACTCTTCTTCCTCATCGCTGGCTTCGCCGTCCCTGAGCTCCATCCTGTATGCACGCTCCTCCTCATGCATCTGCTTCCATTTGGCAACCCATGAGTTCCATTCTTCCTGGAGCTCTGTCCGCCTCTTGCGCTCCTGCTCGCTCAGCTGGTTAAATGTGTCCTGATCCTCCTGTTCATATTTCTTGCTGTACTTCTTCAGGTTCTTTGATATCTCCTCTTCTTTCTCAGGAGACAGCAGTGATGGTGGTCTCGGACGCCATAGGAACTGTATCATCCAAAATGCAAAAGACAACATTAAAACAAATGAAATTATAAAGCATTTGAGATACATTCAGACCAATAATTGAAATAGAACATTCACCTGATAGAAATGATCCTTTGACACCTTGTAAAGGTGCTTGCCATTGAATGACCATATTTGAAAGCCATTCTCCATTTCATGGACTGAGGTAACTGCTGTAGCAAGGTACCTGAAAAAGAAAAGGGTTACAAAACCATTAAAAATCATAACAGTATGTATAAGTGCCAAATCACATTAAAAATTAACTGTTTCACCGAAGTTTAAAATTTGAGAAAGTATATGACCAAGTTGGTGAAAAACTATCAGTAATCACTAAATGGATTCGGTGTTGTTTTTGAAAAAGACTCATCAACAAATTTCTATACCCAGTGATTTGCTCACCTTCCAGTAGGATCCCACATGATGTCAGTTGCCATAAAATGCTCCCCTGTTGACATGGTCTCAAGTTCATCAACATTGAAGAATTCCAGCTGTCCATTGAAACCCTTCAGCCCAGCAAGGATAATGAAGCGACCAGCAGGAGACCAGAATAGTGCATTAGCCTGCTTGGCCTTGAGAGTTGTGAGCTTGGACACACGATTAGTATTGTTGGCTGTTCTCATTGTGTAAAAGCTGATATCAGGCCTAGGGCCATCACCATGAATGACAGCAAATCGATGACCTTTAGGCTCCCAGGCAAATGCAATGATCTTGTCGTTCTTGTTCTCAAGTTCAAAGACCTCAATTGGGATGTCCCTTTCCTTTATTCTAAACAGCTCAAATCCAGTGTATGTGCTCTTCTTTGTTTTTGTGTATCTATCAACCTGGACAGCAAGATATTCTCCATTGTTCTGCCAGTACATCTTGCAGTCACTGACACTGAAAAGGTTTTTCTGTCGTAGCTCCTCTTTGCCAGGAATTTGCACAAGACTCACCTTTAAGTAGAAAGAGAAAGTTTAGCTTAACCTATTAAATACTGAACAAAATTTGTTCAAGGTCCATGCATAAATGTATACTCACCCTCGCAGGCTGATTTCCACCACCTGTTTCAGGGACAAAAAGAGATATAATAGGATCAGTGGGAGACCAGCTGAAGTCCACTACATTTTCTATCTTCAAGGATTTCTTATCAAGAAGGGAGAATGTATCAGTTTCATAGACAGAAATAACATTCTTCCCCAGCCTTGCAAAATATTTATCATCTTTTCCGCCGCCCCACCTTCCAACACATAAGAATATTGTAAGAACTTAGCTGGGACATCTATGCGATAATTAATTATGAAATAATAGCACTTTCAAGTTTCACCTGAAGATCGGCCATGAAACACCAGAAACGCCGGTATGCCCGCCAGTGGTAAATTCGTCAGCACTTCCCTTGAAGTCGCGCATCACTTTCCCAGTCCTTACATCAAAGATATTAAGGACAACCCTCTACAGGATCAAGAATGGGTGTCATAAAGAAAAAAAAAACTACCCTGAGACAGAAAAAGGAAAGGAGAGCAGATAAATAAGCCAATGGCAGTATCATACATGTGTGTCTCTTGGGTTGCTGGGTTCATGACTACTGTATGTGACCAAATATCTCTCACCAGGAGAGAAGTCAATCATTTTCACCTGTTACAAGCCACTGTCAGCTAGGCCATTCAACATTGGATAAAGTCGAGTGTGGTACAAACACATACCTGTGGATGAGCAAAACGCATTAAGCGCTCAAAGCCACTTTCACCACCCCACACTTGTGATCCCTGCCTATGAACAGTTGCCAAATATGTTCCAAGAGGGGACCACTGAATGAAACTATCCGTCCAATACTGACAAGAAAAATGAAGTAAACTGTAAGGGTACATGAAACATTTTTATGCTGAAGCAGCAAAATAAAGCATATTTTTTACTCAGTACACAGCAGAACATAAATTTATTTGTTTTAATAAGAAAATGAAGTGTAAAGAACTAAATGCAAGAAAATAAAATTACCTGCTTTTGAAACACAAGCTCAGGGGCCAACTTCCTTGCATCATTCCAGTAAACTTCTGTGTATGTACCGGCACGGATGACAAATTGATCACGTGCCTTATCATCAGTGAGCCACTTGAGAAGATTCTCCTGCAATGTGACAGTATATTAAGCAATGTTGCATGACAAATTTAGATACTTTAAAAAACTGAGCACTAAAAAGAAGCAGGTTCCAGAAATTAGAGAAACAATAGGCTTACCCCAGGAGTGTACGGCTTAATTTCAGCGGGAGTCCATGTATCAGGAACTTTCATGTACTTCTCGAAGTCATCAAACATATTAACCGCAAAGATGTGAGACTTATCAAGTTTGTATCCATTGGTTTTCTCCCTAGCAAGTTCAGCTTCCTGGAAGATGCCAAAAAAGGTTACATACATTTGACTTAATAGCTACCATACGGCCATAAATGATGAATACTTTTTCTCTTTCCATTATCTAACATAGGCATCACAATGATAGAAGTGGGGTATAAAACAAAAATGGTGATTTGAATATAAAGTTTCCTAAAGATAATTTAGTAAGCTGTTACAGTACTACAAAGCATATGCACTGCATTGTAAAATGCAGGTAGCGTCAGAATGCTATGTATGAAAAATTTTCCACTAGTTTGTTTGTATAAAACAGGTTTCATCAAGCAGCACCAACTGTACAAATGCTAGGTAGGCACAGGAATGAATTACAATGGAAAGAATCAAGCCGTTTCTTCACTGCACAGGTAAGAAAGGTGCAACTGACAAGAAGCAAAATACCTGAGGGGTGCTGTATTCAATAAAGCAGTAGCCGTATGTCTTCTTTGTCTCTGGGTTTACAGGCATCCAAAGACCATTTTCTTTTATCATGCCAATTTGGCTGTAGATCTTGCGTATTACATTCTCAAGCTTCTCAAACTTTTCCGGAGGAACAACTGGCAGATTGTCCACAACAATAATGTTGGAAAAACCCATGTCAAGTTCTGGAGGCTCCTCATTCCGAATCACCTCTTCATCATCACTATGTGAATTTTGGATCAATCAGTGTCAAAGAAAGAAAATCAAGAAGCACTCTGAACTTGGTAAAGTACTATAAAAGGATCGAGAAAATTGTAGATCAAACAAGTGCCACAGACATGGTTTCATTAGTGTCATCTACCTTCCCTAATTAGATCTAATGCAGTTAGAACACTATTTTGCACTCAATACACAAAATCAGTACAATATTAACGCTTGCCCACATCAAACCAAAGGATAGATACATTAGGTCAAACAACAATCTAGCACATATATATGCAGCTGTGGGCAAAGTTAATACTACAATGTCAGACAAGGTCCATGATTCTTTTAGTCTTAGCAGGACTCAAGTACGCAGTAACAAGTGGCCAGGCCAACATTACTAAAAAGCAGTATAAATCAACAACAGATTTTGAAACTACAAGTAACACGAGTATAAGAAACATATCAATCCCCTGGGCAAAGATGCACGAAAAATAAAATTTGCACCTTTCAACTGCCTGGAACCTACAACACAGGCATCATGATGCTACAATAATATAATGCTACAAAATCCAAAACCCGGCCGCAGAGGCTCGCATCTGGATAAAGCAAAATTAGGGCAACCAAAACCGTCGTAAACCACAAGCGAGGAGAAAATCTTTAAGACGGATTTATATACAACTCCTCAAGGCGACGGGAGCGGCTACCTTATGATACCGAAGTCCTCGCCGGCGGGGAGGGTGATGGAGTCCAGATCGACGGCGGAGAGGTCCACCCCGAGCTCCCGCGCCCGCGCCTCGATGCCATCCATGGATATTTGCAGCGCCATCTTCTCCTATATGCACTGAATCCCTCCTCTAGAAATAGAGACGTGGGGTGCGGTGCCCGCGCGGTGTGGCGGCGGCGGCGGTGGGAGGGGAGAGAAAAGGCTGGGACGGATGGGAGGAGCTGGGGTTTTACTGGAGTCGCGACCCTTCGATGCCTGATAGGTAGGGTCAGATCTCTGCCTATTTATTTATTAGCAAATCCTGATTTATTTGTTGCAAGCGAGTTTGCCGGCTATTCTGACTCATGAACATGGACGTTCTCGGGCTTCATTTGCCAGACAGGATGAGCCGACTAAGTAAAATTCAGCCCAGCCCAAATAATACTGAGCGCAGTAGGACTCTTGAAATTTCTGCTATACAGTTACACATGTTCTGCTCCATTAGAGCTTCTCTGTTGTACTCCTAAGACATAGTTGGTTCTAAACATTAAAAAAAAGACTGGTTAGAGAGATACCAGAATAATTTTTTAAGTTTTGAAATTTGCTACCGATGTGTCAGAGGCTGCAAGTGGATGCAACATGAGTCCTGATGATATATATCTCAAATTTCAAAACAAATACAATGATATGTAGCAAATTAATTCATAAAAAATATTAAGAACCAAATTCTAAACATTGTGCAGCTGAACCTAAAAAGGAGCAGATCTTTATATAGATTAGTGAGTCTTACAATCCCTACCTTCACATATTCATTATCAAACGAGACGCTCAAGAGTGGAACCTTACCATTTTTTCATGATGTCGTGTTGTTGGCAGGTGTGAGTGATGCGGATTTTGTCCCGTGCCCTGGAGTGCGAGGAACCGCGGCGCCGTTTGTTCCCTCATCTCGACGGCCCCCCTGTTCAACCCGTTTTTTCTGCGGGGTAGGGGGCGCCCCTGCACTTCGGGGCCTATCATTTTTTTTAACCGCAGGTGTCAGCCCTTCTCTACATACCCTAGGACATATATATCCATGCCAGTGGCATCTTCAGTTTATATTAGAACTAGAAATAGAGCGCGGCATTATCACGCTATACTTGTATGTTTAATATATGGCAAGACCAGCCTAATCGAATTGTAGATTTATAGTTAGTGTTTGACAATATCATTGTTTAGCCATGAGGACTGTATTTATGGTGAACTTATTGAAGAAACAGTGCAGCTGTGTCTATACCACACAATGTACTTATGTTGCATTTCTATCTGTCTTTAGGCTGGCTGCAAATTTTAGGTAATCCAGATCCATTCAGAATGCAGGATAATAAAAAATAGAAATGGAAAAAAATAGGTATTTTGAAGGAATATAAGTGGAAAATAAAGGATTGAAAACCTAGAAAACTTTTGCTACAAATCCTTTGTGATACAGAAATTTCGTAGTAAAAAAGGAATCACATGTTTCTTTATAATAGCACGTTAATGCCCCTTGGATTTGTTGCAAACAGTACCTTACTCATGATAGACAACTAAATTAAAATGTTGTGAGTTTAAGCAGTTAATAATGGCATGGTTATAGAAAATGTACGTAAAAATGAGCAGCCACGAAGATTCAGGGAAAAACCAACAGCATAAATCAATAAATTTTTTTCAACATCCATATGTGAATTCTTTTCATTCCGTTACTAGTCATTAGTGGTATTTAAAATATGATTAATAATTTTACACATTGAAACAAATATTTTGGATAAGACGAATAGTCAAAGTTGGTGTTAAAAGTCAACGGTGTCAATAATTTAAAAATGAGGTAGTACTAAAAAAATGACACTTAACCATCCTATGTTCCATTGCTTGTTCAGTGAAACGACTCTTGCTAGGTAGACAACATAGGGCAGAATTTGCAATACGGAGTACTTCGTAGAGCAAATAATGAAAGACTATTTATTTGACATACTACCTCTCTGTGTATAGAATTTTCAGCATCCTCTGTATGAAAAGATGAGAAGTTTTTCAAGCGCATTCCAGTTCTCATGAACAATGTGGCTACAATCTGAATGCAAATCGAGCATCATCTTTGGTGGCCGTGCATGACAGAACTCCGCACCATTTGCACATATGAGAGAATTGCCAAGGGTTCCAGTTCATGTGGCATAATGACGTACAGCAAAATCTCATTAAGATGGCCCTTGTGGTGCTGCTTCACCACTAAAACCATCTCCGGGAATAAAATTTTCTCAAGAACAATGTTCACCTCCTAGTACTGCATCAGTGTCGCACCCGAATCTGAAGTAGATCCTCTTCCTTGCCTCCTAACTGCACCACCGAACAACTCAATTAGCTAAAATCTAATAAAATTCAACGAAGGGATCCAAGCCTATGGTGAATTGTTAGAAGAACATTAATTACCCAACGACCTTGGCCAGAGTCTTGAAATAGCAATGGATCATCTCCTGCTTAGAGTGTGTTTGGCGGAGCTTATTTCAACCGGTTTATGCGGTTGTTTATGTACTGTAGTTATAATAAAAATACTGTTCATATAAGCTGTTTTCACTCGAGCCGAATAAGCCATATTTTTAGAGCTTTTTCGAGCTTACAGAACTATAGCTACTATAGCTACAGTACCATAAGCTGAAGCCACCTCAAGCTGTGCCAAAGGGGGACTTTGTGGCGCTCTCGCTGCTGGGCTTGTCCATGATGATGAGCCAGTGCTAGTGGTCGCGCACCAGGGGAACAGCCCCACCATCTCTGTCGGCCTACGGTCTCCCCTCTGTCTGGACCGCAGAGGTGAGTACGAGGAGTCGAGTTGCCCCTCCATATAGCGGAAAGATCGGTACTCTCGCCACGAGGCCGCACAACGGATATAATGGCGAAGCGCCGAGTCGGTAGGAGCGACCGTGCCACACGGGCAACCAGCAGCGTGGAAGCCATGCTGCTCGGTGGTGGCAAAGGCTCTGCACGACGGAGCGGTCTAGAATGGCAAATGCTGGCAGAGCGGGGCGGCCAGCCAGTCAGGAGCGGTACAGGCATGTGGCGCGGAAACCATGTTGCTTAGCAGTGAGCTTAGCCTTCGAGGCGCCGCAGGACGACGGCGCTGCTTCCTGAGAAGGCGAAGGCCGGCGGTGCAGCGGCATGGAGCGACGCAAGCCGGCGGGGCGGGCGGCTGGTCCGAGGTGGAAGGAAGGGGACGAAGATGGGCAGATGGCGCAGGAAAATATCGCCCATGGGTTCTTTTTTTTCTCTCAATCCGGGGGGGGGGGGGGGGGGGGGG
>BCLH01000524.1:0-12035 GCA_001602315.1 Zoysia pacifica | reverse complement strand
GGGGGGGGGGGGGGGGCGTGTGGGCTGCGGTGTGCGGTGGATGAGCGAGAATCTTTACCATTCATTTTCAATCGGACGAATGGAATATTTTTGAGTGATGTGACATAGTAGCTTTGGAGAGAACCCACGCGATTTAATTTATAAAGATACGAACATACAACATTTTTAATGAAATAATTACAAAAATGTTAGCTGAGATGTGTGGCATCGATTTTTTAGTTCTCAATAGGAGAGGATTACTGGAGATGATGGAAATATAAATTCACATTATCTGCCTCGAAACTGGGGGCCGTCGTCACTTCAGCTACTTATCTCGTGCTTAAAAAATCCAATGCACGGCTAACAAGGCAACAGTATAGCAGCTCGGATGCCAGATTGTCAGGTGACCAAGGCGAGGAGCTCCTGCATGATTCGAGATCATAGGGCGATTCTGGCAGATCGGGGCAGCTAGAAATCACGGAATGCTTGATCCAACGGCTGCAACTTTTGTGATGACGTGGAAGCATAGTAGGGCAAGAAACCAAGCGGTTTTAATATATAAAAGCAAATTGTTTCTTCCAGTAATATGGTTTTGTCAAAATTGGTAGGTATGATGGGGAAGACATTATTTTGGAGATAGATAGGATTTTACGGCCTGAGGGTGCAGTCATACTGCAGGATGGTGTTGATGTACTGAACAAGGTCAGAAGCATAGTCACCACTCACCAGGAAGCATAGCCCGTGTCGAAAATGAAAAATTACACAACATCCTTGCCGGTTTGGAATGAAGACCGAGTGAGGCGGCAGCTGTGCTGGCGCCGCGATGGAGTGAGGGATGGGGCCCGAGGCGAGGAGGGACCACGCCGGGGCGATAGAGCGAGAAATGTCGGGTGGGAATAGCAAACGAGGCAGTGTAGGGCATAAAGATTATTTTATTGCTTATTTTCATGTCATATAATGAGGTGGCGATTAGTTGACATTTAAAAAGAAATATTGGTGGTAAATCTCTAAATGAGTCAGCATAAGTTATCTAATTTTCTAAAGACATTGTGGAAGATGGCAAATGAACATGTTGCATCCGTGAGGGTGGCAAATCTCTAATTTTCTCTGATCAACGAAGATGGACCCTTACATCCGGAAAAAATATCGATTGCAATGAAAGAATGTTGGGTTGGCAGCAATGAAGTTAACAGTTCATAGGCACAGAACCTTGACGACACTTAGAGCGTCTTTCTCAATTCTATGAACTGCTACTGCTGTTCTTTGCAGTGGGTAGATTTTGTTCATATTCATAGGTAGAGAATACATACCTCAACAATCGCAATCCAAATCCCATGTTAAAACATTCATTGGACGTCGTAGATTTCTGTTGTGCACACCAGAGCACCGATGAGCATTGGAGATTCGCCAATACTTTTTTTTACCGAAGTACTCCCTCCGTTCTTTAATTAATATCACCGTTGACTTTTAAATTTAACTTTGACCATTCGTTTTATTCAATTTTTTTGATAAATTTTATATATTTTAATATAATTTGATTTATCATTAGAGTTATTTGAATCTCAACTTAAAATTTTACACATTCGAGCAAATTTTTTTGAATAAAACGAATGGTCAAAGTTGAATTTAAAAATCAACGGCGATATCAATCAAAGAAAAAGAACGGAGGGAGTATAATATTTGGGTGGCTTCTATGGAAATGAAATCCATGCGGAAGCCTTTGTGAATTTTTTTTCATTGTAACATGAGCCATCTGTTGAACACGAGACCATTCTTCTTTTTACTGATAAGATGTCACTGTGCAAGAAAGGATTTTTTTTTTTTGCCTAAAATGGATGTGACGCTTCTGGGTAATCTCACTGGATCTGTCGCCTGTCCCTGTTTCGGTGCTTAACTTGTAACAATGCATCCTGAAAATCTAGAAACCCTTGAAATTTAGACTGTTACACATTTCACATAATTTTCACCCTTGTGAAACTTCAAAAGTTTGGCTAACGTAGGTTAGTTGTGCAGACGCAACGTGTAATTGAATTTGTAGAGACTGTAAGTTGCTGATGCATACTCTCTCTGTTTTTTCTGTTTTTTAATTGATGTCGCCGTTGACTTCCAACGTCAACTTTGACTATTCGTGTTATTCAAAAATTTAGTTCAAATATGTAAAATTTTAAGTTGTAATTGAAATAACTCTAATGATAAATGAAATTAAAACAAAATATATAATATTTATTAATTTTTTTAATAAAATGAATGGTCAAAATTAGAGTTAGAAGTCCAACGGCGACAACAATTAAAGAACGGAGTATATTGCGGGTTGGCCCTGCTCGTTATTTCGGTTGCTTGTGATTTCCGTTATTGAGTCATAGAGGCTTAAGATGCAATCTTGATCATCATTATTAATTGTTTATGAAGGATAAAGAAGGCCCTAAACATACAGATCTAGCAGAGATGCGCGTTTGTTGTTATGACGATGCTGTTTATCAGAGTTGATCCTGTCAGAGGATCAGCATCACTGTGGGGCAATCTGGTGTTCATGTTTTCTGAATCATCTGATTCTCTAGACTGGTAAGGAACAAACAGGCTAATTTAATTTGACAGGAAAAAGAAGAAAATGCCCTAACGAGAAGAGCTAAGCGCTGTCAGTGTTAGAACTTAGAATATGCTGTAATCCTTATCTAGAGTTTGTTAGAGAGATAATCATGTAGATTTTATTAGTTTGTTAAGATAAAATTTCTCAAACAAACTCTATCTTGAAATTTGTTGTTCTATATAAACACGTACACAGTCATTCGGCCAAAGATCGTTTTACAGTCATGACATGCTGTTGATCTTGATCAGGCGATAGGCAGGACAAAGAAAGGGAAGCTCGCGCTGGCGAGAAGCTCAGAGCGCAATCCACCAACCACGCCAAATTACAGATCAGAGAGCTGCGGCGGCAGTCAGTATCAAACATAGAGCCATAGATGGTCCTCTCTTAGCCGCAAGATGAAGAAGAAAGATGTTAAAATGCTTGGAGTTAATTGTAACAGTTCGTTTGATCAAATTTGACGATTAAAAAAAAAAAGTACCTAGTTAAAAATACCAAAATAATAAATTCAGTATTAAAAATAGTGAGTCTGATGCTAATTTTTAAAAACCGACAACTAGGATTAATCGAAGAAGTGAAGATACGAGTACTTTTCAAGCACCTAACATCTCTCGACGAAGAAGTCCTTTGCCTCACGCCGTGTCTCGCTGCTCGCCGGAGCGGCAGCGGGGCATCCTTCTCCGGACGACCTCCCTCCTGGAGGCCTCTCCGCCCTAGCTCGCTCGGCCACCCTACAGGCCATGTATGTCGTCGGACAAGCGCTGCAGCCTGCCTGCGGGTCACTCTCTTCGACGTGGAAACAAGTCGCGCGTGCAAATTGGACCGTGGAAATTGCTAACCTTGACGATTCCATTCACGGCAGAGGACCAGCGATGCGGTTGGTGGTATGTGATGCGATCAATCAGCACGAAACGTGGCGTTTGCTTGATTAACGTACGACTGGCTGCGCCCTCCTGTTCTACATAAAGGCTCAGCCCGAGGCGAGCAGTTTCATCACCTCGCAGAGCAGAGTCGATAGGAGAAGGAAGATATTCAAGCTGGTGAGGGCTACGAGATGGCGAGGCAGCAGAGGGACGTCCATGTCTGCATCGTGCTGTTCTTGACGGCCTTGCTCGTCGTGTCCGCCATGCACGCCGTCCCAGCCGAAGGTAACAATATTGCCTGTGTGTGTATTTGCCGTGCGAAATTGATCGAACCATGCAATAAAAATGAATAATTCTTCGTCGATATTAAATTGAGAAATTGATTAGTGATCCTCCCATCTACTCCCTCCAGTTTTAATATATTGACGCTGTTACATACAGGGAGACGGACACTGCTACAGACGGAATACCCTACTGATCCTAATTATGGCAGGGGATGCAACTCGAAAATCTACCAGTGTGGTCCACCAGCTACCATGGGAGGAGGAGCGCCATGAGGCACTTCCGCTTGAGCAACATGTGGATCACGATGATATATCTCAAATTTTATAAAATTAAAATGGTATATATCAAACTAATAATGACTATCCATCCTTTGTTCCTGAAATAAAAAGCCATGTCTGAATCTGTATGGTTTTATCGTCTGTGTGTACTGTGTGCCTTGATAGAATAAACGCGTTTTTTATAAAAAAAATCTTATTATGTACTCATCCCTTCATCGGATAAGGGTTGACGTTGTTGGTTAGTGCAACAATTTAGATCCGGAGGAGTATGATATTAACATGAGTTATTAATCAACGGAAGCGAAGTGCCTATATATATGATAACAGATGGAAAAAAAACACTTCCATGTAGAGAGAGAAGAAAATAAGTTATAATAGTACATGGCTGTAACCAGGAAATGTACAAGCTCTCAACTTCCATGTAGAGAGAGAAAAAATAAGTCATCTGCAGCGATGCCGTTGCTCCGATGCACCTTGGTGCTTGCTTTCCAGTTCCAACTTAAGACGGCAGCTAACGGTGCCCCAGCACCGCAGATTCGCGCCCAGTTGGAGGGCTGCGGGCTGCGAGTGCCAAACATTGCAACCAACCATGACAAAGCCTTGCGCCTCACGCCGTGTCTCGCCGGCGCGGGGTGGCCCGACGACCTCGTTCTTGAGGCCTCCCACCCTTGCTCGCACTGACCACTGACCATGAACAAAGGACACCCTGCAGCCCATGCCGTCGGTAGGGATGGATGTGTGTCGAGGACTCGCAAATCCACCTTCATCCTATGATAACAGATCGCTGTTTCGATGTCAGATAAGAGCGCAGCAGGTAACTGCCTTCGACGTGGAAACGCGCTGTTTTGATGCGTTGTGATCAATCAGCTCGAAGATCTGAGGCGTTGACGTGGGGTTGACTGACTCGTAGTGGACGATCGACTGATCACGTTCTCCTCGACGTGGGCTAGTCAAGCTTCCAACCTTCCAGGAAGGACCGACGAGGGCACGACAAGAGCATCGCTCTCCTCGACGTGGAAAAAACCATGCCTGCTAATTAGGCCGTGGAAACTGCAATCAGCTATGGAAGGACGATCCGTGCTGCTGTTGAGGCGGTTATTTGGACTTGATGGGCAGGCAGTCCATGCCTGCCGACGGTCATGGACGGACAAGTCTCTCTCCATCTCTCCCTATTCCATGCACGCCGTCCACACCGAGGCAGGTAAAGTTAAAAATGTGTTCATCATCAGATTATGTTACGCAGCCTGGCAATAATATCCGTTCGTTTTACTGTCAAGAAAAAATCTGTTGTTTTGCCTACGTCCCACTGGGCTCCACCTTTTCCTGGCCTGAATTGGAAGTACAATTTTTCAGCTGTAGCTAGTCTTCTAGCATTCCAACACGGACCGGACCAACAAGGGCAATGACAAGAGCGTCGTTCTCCTCAGCGTTGAAACTGAAAGGATGTTGATGTCTCTTGGAGGGGGGCGGGGTTGAATAGATGAATCATGCAAGTTAAAACTTTTTTCCACATATTATAACAAAATCGGTTTGACAAAACTGGTCATCGGTTTAAGCAGGAAATATGCCAGTTGCACGAAATCAATCCCTCTGATTTTTTTAACTCAAGCAATGAGTACTTGGTAAAGATGCTTGATATATTTTTAAGTAATTAAACAAGACAAGATTAATATTTCAAGCACACCAAGTATAGAAAATAGAAGCACAAGTGTGAGATAGAAATAAGTGAAGGAAATGCAAACCAAGATGAGGATACAACGATTTGTTTAGCGAAGTTTAGATTCACCTATATGAACCCTACGTTTCCGCTGAGGAATCTTAATTTTTTACACAAGCCAACTCTAAAATGGGTTGTAGAAGCTTAAAATGCTAATTTGATCATCATTTTTAATTGTTTGTGAAGAATAAAGAAGGCCCTAAAAATAAAGAGGGAGCAGAGATAAGCATTCCTTGTCATGACAATGCTGTCAAAAATTATGTGGCACTGATGCTAAATGGCATCAGGTCTCAATACTCTCTCCATCTACCTTTTACCAGCGCCTAAGCTCAACATCTTTTCTACAAATGACCAACGTCTTTCACAAGACTCTATGTAGTTAGGTCCCATTTGAATCACACCGGATTATGATAATTCAGATTAAAAAAATCCGCTAGGTCTCCAAATAGGTGAGTTTTTGGAAGATTATAAAATGCTATAGAATCTTACGGATATAAGGATTATTCAAAATTCTCTACCACAACACCTAGTAAAATGATAAAAATCTCATAATCCAAATGGTTGAGATTTAAAAAAAAATTAGAATCTGGGTTTTAGAATACAAGAATATATTATCTAGATTCTTGATTCAAACGGGCCTTTAGCTCGCATTCTCTCGGTTCCCTTCCTATTCCACCCGAGGAGTAACTCCCATGCATGCATTAATCCCTACTCTTATTAATACACCAATGAAATAAATTTATGTCTACCCACTAAACTATCCCCAACAAAGATGGCTAAATCTTAATCCACTCCACTAATTATATCCTTAATTATCACTATCACATATCTAACATACCAAAATCATTGTTATGCCTCCTTTGGATTGGAGGGTTTTCAAAGGATTTTTGTAGGATTCTATTCCTAAGGAATTTTTCCTATGATGACACTTTGAAACAAAGGAATCGCTAGGGAAAATTTCCTAAGGAATCACTTCATATGCTTCATTTCAAAGGAAAAAAAAGAATGAGGTAAAACCTCTTGGAAAAATTCCCACACTTCTTTGGTTGTAATCATTCTTGCTCCCTACCTCAATTTAGCTAGTGCATTACACATGAAGAATAGCCAGGGGATAAGAATCGTGGAACATGAAAAGCGTGAGTATGTGACATGAATTGCAACTAAGCCAGCTACTTTTATTTCTTCTATTAACTTCAATAACCTTTGTTTTTTATTGTGTTAGCTATGAATTTGCTTAATAAGAATAGTTAGAGGTAATGAGATAATGTTAAATATATAATCATCTTAGAAATTTTTGTGTTTTTCCTACTGCTATCCAAACATTTACTTAAGAAATTTTCCTCTATTTTCCAATCCACCTGTTTTTCATATGCATCCTAATCCTATTCCTATGTTTTTTCTATTACTGTATTTTAGATTCCTACATTTCCAAAGAGCCTTTCATTTTTGAGAAATTGAAATCTACATAATAAATTAACTATTTAGCTTGGAATTTGACATTCCATAACTTTTCTAAGCTCACAAACAAGTCTATCTCAAATTCATAGGGTGGGAGATGGAAATGTATTATATAAATTATTATGTTATAATTTTATTCTCCAACTTATAGCATTCTTCAACTCACTTCTCTACAATAAAAATAAAATATATAAGTATGTCTTTTGTATGCCTAACAATAAATATACAAATATATTCTATATACAACTATATTAGCTTAATTAATCTCTACCTGAATTATAATTATTAGAATGAATTTAATCTCAACGATCCAAACGAGCTCTTAGTGATTTTCCCAGATACTACGAAGTACGGCCCAGTGCGTTCGGATTCCCATTGGCACCCACCTCTCGCATCCCCGGCCCCACTCATCGAGTCATCATCGTGCTCCTCAAATCACTGCAGCAGTGTTGGAGTATAAGTGAATTGCAGACCTTTCCTCGTTAGCTTAGTTGGTGCATGCAACTCAATAAGCGGAGAGAAAAATCTACTTGATTTCGTTTTGGTCTGCACTCTTATGCGGCATCGAACAAGCCAAAAAGAGATGAATCAGAACAGAAAAAAAATCAGAATTGTTGGAGGAATAAATATTTTTATTTTAAGTTAATATTCTTTTAGAGATTTGATATGGTACTTGAGAGTACTAAAGGTACTCCCCTCCTAAGTTAATCTCAGCCATTGATTTTTAAAATTTGGTATTGAGGCCACTATTTTTTTTATTGGATCCACCATTTTGATACTTTTGATTAGTTACCTTTCTATTTTTAACTATTAGATTTGATGAAATGGATGATTGTGGTTAGTTCCAACCATTGTAACATCCCTTTACTTTTTAACACCGTAGCGTTAGCACGAGCATTAGACTTGTCAAATTGAATTGCATGCAGTGGGCATGCAAGCAGGAGGCACTGTGGTTAGCTCTTGGCCAGCCGTTAATTGCTACCGTAGCAACAAAGAATAATAGAAGTGGCATGTGCATAAGATGGCACTTAGAGTTAATTTCTCCTTATCTCTGTGTCAAACTTTTGGCGTTGGTGAAAGATAGACAGATGAAGCATTAACTATGAGATCCGATGTCACATGGTACCGGTGTCGCATAATTATTTCCGTAGCAATATGGAGAGGTAGTAAATGGTGTTGACTAGGAGATGGACATGGCAAAGAAACGACAGATCGCACGTGCCCCGATGGCACCGATCATAGGGCTGTCAATACCAAACAGGAAGCCTGATCGTCCTCTCTTCGCGACAAGACGAAGGGTCTCTGAGCTTCTAGGGAGCTTTTCAGCTCTAAAAGCTAAAAGCACAAACAAAGACCTCGCTTTTCAGCCCAGCTTGTGGAGTAGCCGAGCATGTCAAAAGCCCAAAATGAACTAGCCGCAGGAAGCACTCTTTCCGTTGCTTTTCACAGCTTTTGCGGGAACCATATTCGTATGTCTCCATAGAGTTGCAACGTATTTACCCACAAATGCCATCCCATATAAACCCCACTCCCTTCCTCTCTTCCCAACCCCTCCCCCATTTTCATTCTCCCAGCTGCGACTGGAGGGTCGAGGCGACTTAGCGAGTGCACTCCTAGGGTTTTAAGCGCGCGTCGGCCGGCCCCTGCGCATCGTTGGCCAGCTCCTGCGCATCGTCGGCCAGCCCTCCGCTCCGTCGTCCAGATCCTGCGCGCCGTCGGTCATGCCCTACGCGCTGTCGGCCGGTCCTCACGTGCCCTCAGCTAGTCCCTGCACTCGGTCCCCGTCAGCTGCAGCAGATCGACGTGAGCTGCCTGCCAAATCGACGCGATTCGCCCACGAGTTGCCCGTCCCGCTGCAGTCGTCCTCATCTTCAATCTGTGCTTCACTCTGGTCTCATGCACCATTGCTCGTCCCTGCATCCCTACTGCTCCAGCTGTATTGTCCACCGGCCCCCCTCCACCGAGGTGAGATTTTTTATCCTATAAGGTTCACCCTTGTGATAGATGTGAGATTCTTTCTGCTTTTAGGTTGTTGATTATTAGGGATTATGTTGATGCCACAGATTTGATATGCTTACTGCTGTGAAATAAAATTGGTGAATTTCTAATATTAGATGGCCAGTAATATTGCTTCTACTGTAGTAAGAAGGTGAAGACCAGCATCGTTGCAACTGGGATGCCCGTGTTACAGAAATATTCTATAAGATCTGTGTGGAGGAGATAGAGGCTGCTAACAGGCTAAAGGATACCAGAATTTGGTTGAAAAGTTTGTTGCCCAGACTAGATGACCATACACTCGAAAGCAACTGAAAAATCGTTGGGATGCACTGAAAAACTTGTATGATTTTTGGCTATCACTGGCACATACAAATGGAATTGGGTGGAATCCATCTTTGCAAACATACACAGCAAGTGATGATTTTTTTGAGAACAACACAAAGGCAAGTTAATAAATGTATGGTTCTTTGTCAATATTTCTGATATATATGCTGAATATCTAATCATTTGTCATTCTTTTCTCAGAGAAATAAAGAGAAAAGGGCATTACGGTTTGGTCCATCTGCCAACCTTAAGGAACATGAGGTCATGTTCGAGAAAAGCAAAGTGTCCGGCCTATCTGCATGTATCCCTGGTCAAGCTGAACCTAGTAGCCCTTATAATTTGCATGACATAAGTCCTCTAGATGATGAAGGGAGAGAAAGAAAGTCCAAACCAAGCAACCAACTCCCACCAGCCTGCTCCTAGGGGAGCAAAGAAGAAGGCAAAAAGTCAGAACAAAGGAAAAAAATCCAATGCTTCGCGTCATGTCCAAAATGGTGGATGATGTCATCAGTACCAATTCTGTTACCTCAAAGGCAATAAAAGGTGACTTCACTCGTGATGAAATTCGTGAAGTAATGAATTTGGCTAAAGCAAGTGGAGCAACTGAAGGGAGTGATGAGCATTATATCGCTACTAGGCTTTTTGTGAAATCTGAAAACCGTACCATGTTCATGACATTTGAGACGAATGAAGGGTGACTGAATTGGTTGAAGAGGTGTTATGAAGAGAGGAAGAAGTAGTTTATCCAGTTGCTAATGTATCCTACATTATATTTGCCTATCAGTGTGTAATTTCCTTCAGTTCAAACTGTTTTATTTCTTTGTTATCTAAATTTCATCATGGAACTTGGTCTTGTAACCTTTATTGTACTACAATAACTGATCTAGTTGTTATGTGTTGCCTTTAATAACTGTTTTTGCCATGTTTGTGCCATGTTTCGATGTAATATTCGCTGTCAATGTGTAATACTTATTTTTGGTTGCTTGTAGATGACTTCAAGTGACATTGATTGCACATCTAGTGATGATGATTATGCAAAAAAACTGGATATCATGGTCAATCATGAAATAATGATGAAACATGTGTTGTCTGCTTCTCGAGTTTTTGGTGCATACCACTGCAGCACCTATTTGAACAAATCAGCCAGATGGGAACCTGAGGTGACTGGTTATGATTGGGTTATAAAATGCTTGAACAAACCAAGAGCATGCTACAAAATGTATAGGTTAAATAGATCAGTTTTTGATAGTTTGCATGACACTTTGGTGTCAAACTATGGTATGACTTCTATTGAAAGCTTGGGCATGTTTCTATGGATTCTTGGTGGACCACAATCTTTCACTCAAGTTGAGAATCGATTTGAAAGATCTACAGAGACTATCCATAGAAAGTTCAGCAAAGTGTTGGATTGTGTTTTTAAACTCGGTGAGGATATCATTAAACCAAAGGATGCACAGTTCACAGAAATACATCCCAGACTTGAAGATATTAGATTCTATCCACACTTCAATGGTTGCATAGGAGCCATAGATGGCACACATGTACCTGTCATTGTGCCTGCTTCACAAACTGTATCACATATTGGTCGACACCGCTACACTTCACAAAATGTTTTAGCAATTTATGACTTCGACATAGATTCACATTTGTGGCCGGTTGGCCAGGATCGGCACATGACACAAGGGTCTTCAATGATGCTCTGGAGAGATATGCTTCCACATTTCCATTTCCTCCTGAAGGTTTTAAAGTTCTCTAATCTTTCAATTCATATGTTTAATGTAATCACATAATTCTTTGGAATAAAAAAATAGTTTTGTAGGTAAATATTGCCTTGTTGACTCTGGATATCCTAACATGAAGGGATTCTTGTCTCCATATAAGGGTGAGACATATCATTTGAATGAGTTTCGACAGGGAGCAGGCCCTAGGAATAAAAAGGAAAAGTCCAACTTTTTCATTCATCCATTCACAACGTTATTGAGAGATCTTTTGGTGTGTTGAAGATGAAGTAGAGAATATTAGGACAATTGCCAAGATATTCTGAGCGAAAGCAAACACAAATAATCATTGCATGCATGGCACTGAGAGAGTGCTTTGGCTGATGACCTCTTTGACATGTGTGATCAAGATGAGGACTTTGTGCCGGGAGATGATGAGCCACCGTTATCATAACAAACACCCACGCCTGGGATGGAGAAGAGTGACATGAACACATTTCATGATAACATTGCGAATGCTTTGATGGGCATGGATGATTAGGATTGTTAGAATGGTTGTTTTGTGTGTCTTATATTTTGGTCTAAGTGACATGAGATAAACTTGTTCATTCATATTTTGGTACGTACAACTCCTCTCTCTCTCTCTCTCTAATATGAGACTTGTAACCACTATGGAACTCATGTTTATGTGTTGTAGCGCAAAATATTGATTATCTAATGTTATTTGAGTTTTTAGTTTTATGTGCATTGTATTATTTTATTTAATTATTTAATTTTTTATGTGTAAAAATATTTTTATTGCACTTTACAATGAGTTGAATATATTGTAAA
>BCLH01000523.1:94369-154573 GCA_001602315.1 Zoysia pacifica | reverse complement strand
GCCGCGCCGACGCCGCCGCCCTCTGCGCCGCGTGCGACGCCGACATCCACGACGCCAACCCGCTCGCGCGCCGGCACGACCGGGTGCCCGTGCAGCCCATCGGGTCGTCCACGGATGCCGACGAGCTGCTGCTCGGCGCCGCGGGGGACCATGACGTCGTTTTCGGCGGCGGTGCCTGGAATGACGCCGCCGAGGCAGGGATGGTGCTTCGCGGCGCGGGCGACGCCAAACAGGACGCGAAGATGGATCTCTTCACGTTCGCCGACGTCATGGACCCGTTCCTTGGCCCCGAGGTCGCGCGGTTCCCGCTGCAGGCTGATAGCGTGGTGCCCAACGACGGATCCGGCGGCGGGGCCGTGGAGCTGGACTTTGGTGGCGCCGTCGCCGCCAACGCCAGGCCGTCCTACAGCTCCTACATGGCGGCCTCGGTCGCACACAGCGTACGTGCCTTGCTGCCTCTGTTTTCGCTGTGGACGACATCCACGTCTTCTTAGCTGATCTTTTCGTTCCCTATCGAGCAGGGCTCGTCGTCGGAGGTCGGTCTGGTGCCTGATGCGATCTGCGGCCACGGCGGGAGCGTGACCGGCGGCGTCATCGAGCTCGACTTCGCGCAGTCCAAGGCGGCCTACATTCCGTACGCCACGACTCCTACAACACACAGCGTAAGACCCTGTGCTCTGTACTAGTAGCATCCAGTATCCACTGAAAGATTAAGATGACAAACCAGAACCGATAGATCCTAATTTCGTTTTTCGCACGAACAGGTCCCGTCCTTGGATACCGGAGCGGTGCCTGAGCGCAGCGATGGCGTCGCAGCCGGCAAGGTCGCGGCGCCGGCGACCGCGGAGAGCAGGGAGGCGCGGCTGATGCGGTACCGCGAGAAGCGGAAGAACCGGAGGTTCGAGAAGACCATCCGCTACGCGTCCCGGAAGGCGTACGCCGAGACGCGGCCGCGCGTCAAGGGCCGCTTCGCCAAGCGCACCACCGACGGCACCGAGGAGATCGCGCCGCCGCGGCAGCCCGCGTACCCGTACGTGCTCGACTTCTCCGGCTACGGCGTCGTCCCGTCTTTCTAAGTTGCGCGCGCCTCGATCTTTGGCGTCGCGTGGAGTTGAGTCGTGTGCTCGTGTCGCGTGATTGTTGCGTCGTCGCATGCATGCCGTGGTTTTGAGCCGGCCGGTTTGATTGATTCCGCCCGGTGTGGTGCACGTAACGTACTCGATCGATAACGTGCGTGCGTGCCATGCATGAGCGTGTGTTGTTGTTTGCTAGGACGGCGAGTTCTGATTACCCTTTTGGGCTAGCGTTGCCTGAATTAGCAGGCTGGTTACGTTGTACGAGTACGTGTTTGCTGGAGCTACCAGTTCTAGTTCTCGATTTTGGATTGGTAAAAATGCTAAGCGTCAGATCTGATGATCTCTTTTTGAATGCTGTCTGCGTCGTGATGTCCATTTGATCGATCCTTGAGGCTTACTTTGTAACGTAGCAATTTTATATAAATCAGTTCAATTTTACAAAAAAGAGATAAAAAATAAAAAAAATCCGTATTTTAAAGGAGGTATGAACGCTCTGTGCACGTGGGGAATAGAAGCTCCCTGATATAAACAGATCATTTTGCGCGGACTTCGGACCACGAGCTTACCAGCACACGATTCAACCTTTTCGTTCAGTCCTGCCTTTGACGAGAATAGCGGACGTAAACTCAGACACCAAGTTGGAGCAGCTAGTTTAGTGGTGTGATTGATGGCTCTAATTTTAAGCAACGGTGCCTAAGTCAAAACCAAAGCGAGCCAAGCGCCTTCCATAATTTCCATTTCCACGGAGATCCGCGGACAATGGAAGCATTGTGGCATATAAGGAGTTAACGAGAAACTTTTTAAAAACGATGGAACCTCCAACTTGAGTACTGGGCCTTTATATCTAGAACTACTAAGTGGGACCCATAAGTTTTTGCCGCTCCATGGACCGTTCCATTTCATATCGGATCAACACATGGCGTAGGTACCTCTCTCATTGCCGCGACGATAAGCTTATCTGCTTATCAAAATAAGAACCAGCTTACCTTTTTCTTAGATTTAGAATCAGCTTACTTTCTACTCCATTCATTTCAAAATATAAACATTTTTTAGATTTAATTAAAATTAAACTTTTATTATTTTAATCATTAATAATAGAGACTTAATGATGTTTTATCATATAAAGTTTATTTTTTTATTCATCATAAAATAAAGTTTCATAAAAAAATATTTTTTAATTAAAAATTACATAATTTATTTATATTATTATTTAAAATTAAAAGAATTTGACTTTGATTAAACTTAAAAATAATTATATTTTAGAACAGTAGTGCGCGGTTGCACCCGCTCCTGTGCTGAGACGTGCATGTGTTGATCTGCTAACAAGATGGGCCTGGCCCAGGTACGGTTTATGGGCCTTGGTGACCCTTTCACCGCCGCCTCCTCTGCTTTGTGCTTTTGTGTGCCCAGCAAAGAATAAAATCTTCCACGCACGGAGTTGACAGGACACGCTGGCATCTAATCCGAGCTATAGATACGCTGCTAATAAAGTGCTCAACTCTTCAGGTGCTGTCTCTCTCACACACACTGAAAGGAACTAGGAACAGCAGCGGTGGACTTGTCTTCAGTAGTGGGTCACTAATAAGGAAAACATCCGGTTCCATCTGGACCATTATTCAGGGCCTGCAGAAATTCCATTTGCTGCACATCTTATAAGCCACTGCGCTTTTTTTTTTATAACCCCAAAACTTAAATCACAAAAGTCTCTGACATCCGGATGCAATTTTTATCCCTTCCATGCCATTGTTTACTATTTTCGGTTAGTCTTTTTTATGCCACGTAGGTTAGTCTTCACGCAAGGGAAGGATGAATACATTACATATTAGTACATCATACAAACACAAAATAATACTCTCTCCTTTATTAAAATGATATCGTCGTTGATTTCTATCGAGATAGTATACCTCGAGTATCTACGGATTATCTTCTACACCACGGTTTACCTGCGGACCGCGATCTTTCAATGGCCCATCAAAAACTTTACAAAGACGGCTCGGCCGCAGTGGTCGAAAAACCTCGCTAAGGCTCGAAGCCGAGGCGGGCGCAACCGCCCCGAGCCTCAAAGGTCGGAACCCGAGCTATCGAGCCCCTAACGGTCGAGACTCGCTCGCTGACCGTCGTGAAGCAGTCACTACTCCAACAATTACGCCGATTCAGAATTCCTTACCACGTGCAATTCCATAGAGAAGATAAGCATTTCAAAATATTTCACAACAACTCGGACGAGAAACAACCCACCAGACGATAAAGCTGAACAGTAAAGCAATCTTATTCCCTCTTAGTGAACAAAGGTACGAACATGAGGCGCGATCGTCTGCCCCAAACGTCAGAGAGCATGATTCACTGAAAACTGTTGCCCCACTTATCATCGTTTTTGTAGGCAGCAAGATGTTTAAACCATAGCTTGGTCATCTTAAACTATAGTCTGATCAAAACAACTCAGATCGAACTCTATAAAAAGAGTATCTGAAAAGCTAAAACAAGACAAGAAAAAAGGAAGAGCAACAAAGAGAAGAGAAAGACACTATGTAGAGAAAAAAGATACACATCACCACTTGTAAATCATCTTCAGCACGCGAGTTTGAGACTCTTGAATTTGATCAGAGCCCTTTCGCTTTGTACTCTCGTGTTCTTGAGATTCATACGATCCATATCTCACCTTTAGATGTAGCGTATTACGCCTCAACACTGCTCGAATCAGTTTAATCTTTGAGTCTCGCTTATAGATTAGGGTATTCGATTCTGAAAACACACGATTCCTCGTTTGATTGTATAAATTTATTGTATTAATATACAAAATATTAACAACTTCAAATCTCAACTCTCTGAAACGTTAGTCAGTACCGGCATCAAGATGCTCCTGAGTCCTGGATGGATAATGGAAACCTCTTCCCAATAATGTTGGTCTTCATCAAGTTATCTGTTCTTGGCCCGCAGGCTTGTTTGTGTGGCATGACACTTGACACCTGCCCCTACTGCTTATGTTCGTGCGTGCATCACACTGACAGTGTGCATTCTTTCTTGTGCATATTGTGTCCTTCTTTTTTTAAAAAATTATTGTCGTTAGTATAATAACTGCAACCTATATTAAACTGAAACTAGTATTGTTCGAATGATAAAGATAATAATTTAAAATAAAGAAAGTATACATCTGACTAGAGCTAATATGATAAAAGAACAGTAGCAACGGCAACGATTAAGCGATGTGATGTTCTCATGATGAAATAAGGCTCCAGTTCTGCAGTGTTGCATGGTGACGTGGAAAATGGGTCGAAAATGTCAAAAGAAAAGAAGCAGCTGAAGAAAGCAACAGAAATAGCTTTTTTCACTGTTGCATGAATGTTGAGCTCCTTTTCCGGATTAATTTCACACCAACAGATAGAGGAAAAAATACAATCGAAAAAATCGCAAGAAAATGGTCGAGCAAGCCAGTTCTCGCCTCTTCCAAAGCTTTCATGTCCCGCTAGCTAGAACTAGTTACAGAACCACCGCTACAAGCAGCGCGCTGCTCGCTCCGGCTCAGCGGGTTGTCGTCCATGCCAGCCGGCCGCGCTCTCGCCCCGCACTCGACATACCTCCCATGCTCCGCGCCACCACTGACGCAGCTCGCAGCCGTGCCATCGTCATCGTCATCGTCATCAGCCCCGCCCAACCCTGACGCCGGCATGGCGATGAGCGTGGGCCTCTCGTCGCCGGCCATGATGACCACCACGTGCTGTCCCCACCCATCCCCGGCCGGCCCGGTCTTGCTGGCTGCGTCGCCCTTCTCGCCGCCGTCGCCGGCACGTCTCGCCCGGTGGTGGTCGGCGTCCTCCGCTTCTCCGGCGCCGGAAAGCTTCCAGTAAGAGCAGGCCAGCGCGAGCAACGACAGCGCGATGAGTGCATCGCGGCTAGCCCGCCGAAGAGGTACGGCACCGGGGATTGCCACGGCGAGTGCTGCGTCGACGCCGGTGTCGTCGTCGCGGTCGTGCTCGGCGCCGCTGCCGCCGGACCGCGACCCGTCGCCATGGGTTGCTCGCCGCCTGCAGGCCACATGGGTCTTCTGTTGCTTTATTAGTGTAGTCCAGTGACACGAGGCTCGGTGGGCTCTGTTGCTTGTGTTTCTGTTGTTTCAGAGAGGAGAGGGAGCGAGCTGGAGAGCGCGTGTGTTCGGCAGTATTCATACTCGCTTGTCTAGGTCGCCTATTTATAGAGTTTCAAAAAAACCAGAAAATATTTAAATTATAATTATTTACAACTGTAAAGCTTGAAAGAAGGAAAGGAAAGGGTACTAAAATGAGATTATTTTCATCCAGACCCATGGAAATGCAGCTATGAATATATTTGTTTGGCAACAGCGTAGCATGATTTCTATTCATCCCCTGGCAGAGATATGATTCCCTACCTGTCGATCAGTTAGAACACCACTGTTTAGCTTTTCCACGGCACTAAAGCATTTCTGGGCTTAGCACCGCGACTTGTTTATTAAATCCAAAATTAAAGTCGTGTTCTTATCAAATGGCAATAAGAATGAATATTATCGCTCCATTATGTTGATTTTACATCACTGAGGAACTTTAGGGCACAAATTGTTCATTCTTTAAGTAGGTAAAACTCTCTAAAAGGACTGAATAGACTACTTCAATAACATATCTTTTATTTTTTGTAAGAACCAATTGTAAAATGCATTATGAAGAATATTATTGTTGTGTAATTCAGTTTTCTTGACGGCAGTCTGAATGTTGCAACGAACCTCTCTGCCCAAATTTGAGCGACCTTAGCTCATTCTTTGGTGGACAACATAAAGTTCAGATCAAACAACAGTTAGAACATGAAAATGCAATGAGCTCGCTGCAAGAGAAATCAAACATTTTTATCAGAAATAAAAACATGGTTGCAAAAGACCTTACACTGGATCAGAGGAGTCCACTCAGTTTAGGACAAGCAATTGCACGCGTCGCCACAATAATTCAGCACTAGGCGACCCTTTTTAAAGTTTCAGTTTAATCCGTAGACGTCTGTGCCGCTCGGAAAGATGAAAACTACCTATTGTACATGAAAGGTACTCCCTTCATTTGTTTAATTGATATTATCGTCGACTTTTAAATTTAACTTTTATTATTTATTTTATTTAAATTTTTTTGATAAATTTTATATATTTTGATATAATTTGATTTATCATTAATTTTAACTTAAAATTTTACACATTCGAACAATTTTTTTAATAAAATAAATAGTAAAATTAAATTTAAAAATCAATGAGGATATCAATTAAAAAATTAAAAAATGGAGGGAGCAGTATTTGCTGTGGATTCACATGCCAAACTCGGCCGAGCAGTAGAAACGCTTTAACAATCGTGCAGCTTCCTCTGCTCAGTCTCTCCTGCTCCACTGCTTTTCTTTTTTCCCCTCAAAGGCGGCGAGCTAGCTATCGTTTTTGAGAGAGGCAGCGCAATGTCATGGGCGTTGGGGAGCTTTCAGATACCGTAACAGTTGGGGAGCCTACACACAAAATCACGGCGATGCGTGCAAGTTGAGTTTTGTTTGAACACTGTCGATTGCGACAAATTGAAGATAAATGCATGCAAATTTGAACATAATAAAATAAGGAAGAGAGTGTTTATTATTTTGTTATCTGTGAACTTGACAAAATCCGTTCGTAATCAAGGGAACACAAATTCACAGAATTTACGAATGTTATTACAACATGCATAACCAAAAAAAAAAAGTTAATACGTACTTGATAACTGCTTTTGCGATCAGTTCAGTCTAGATAAATAATAATTCTAGCATTTACAAGATTTTTTTTACTCCCTCCGTTCTAAATATAAGCATTTTTAGATTTAGTCAAAGTCAAATTTTTATCATTTTGATCACTAATAATGTATAACTAATAATATTTTGTTATATAAAAATTATATTTTTTTATTCATCATGAAATAAACTTTTATAAAAAGTGTATTTTTACATTAGAGATTATGTAATGTGCTAAATATTATTAATAAAAGTTAAAAATAATTTGACTTTATTCAGACTTAGAAATGTTTATATTTTGAAACGGACATAGTAGTTAACAAAATGTAAGTAAGAATGGACAAACAAGTTGGCGGGGAAGAAGAATCTGTGTACCCACGCCAACTCGTCCGTCCATCCCCAGACGGACACGGCTGAACTGGAGATCCCAACTTGGTTGGGCGATCACAATCAGCCCCCCATTGGCAACGTCCTTCCTTCCTGCTTGACTGGCTTTATCAGGGTCTGCTGATGCAGCTAGTAGCTAATGGCTTCTCCCAGCTTAACTGAGATAGACGGAAGGCACGATCGCCGCCTTCACCTTGTCAGGAGTTGAATGGATCACATGCAAACCCTGTTTCTTCTTGCATCGCATCCCTTCTCAAGCCTATTTCTGAAGCAGATGATTGGTACAGTAATAGATAAGTAATCAAACAACTGGCTGATGCCGGCAGACAAATCCCGCGTGCCTTCCAGTCCCACGGCCATGAGTGTGCCGGCCACCACCATCCACCAGCTTCTGATGAACCGACGGCGTGGCCCGTATCCAGTTCGGAGGGCCAGCTCGAACGAGGCCTTGGAAAGGCAGCGAGATACCAAAAGCGGGGGAGGGGACAGAGGCAAATGGAGCTGGCTTGCTCACCTTCACCTACTGATACTCCCTCGGCTTGCCGACGGTGCACGCGACTTACTCGCATCCATGTGACTGAATATGGCAATCACGCTGCTGATGAACACTGGATTGTAGCTATCTCAGGATTAATCTCAGGCATAAGATGAACCTGGGAAAGAGGTCCCTGAATTTACGTTGTAAATTAATGGGAGCTACAGTACATGAATTGATATAGTTTCACCCCTGTTCGATTTAAAATCAACTATTCAGATCCATTGCTAAAGTAACAGTGAACAGGACACGTTGTACAGTTTTACTGCTACAGTGACAATTTAAAATAACTTGCTGCTGTGTTAATTCAGGTATTGTAATACCTCTCACAATGCTCTGAATTTTCTTCGCCAATTCACCAGATCTGGATCCATGTACCTGAAGTTTAGGAGGCTGATGTTCAGAGACAGATACCGAAACCATGTACAGTGAAAGAAGGAACCAACCAGTGCATGAGCACAGATGTGAAGTGGTTTTAGGAGCGAAACCATGTACAGTGAAAGAAGGAACCAACCAGTGCATGAGCACAGATGTGAAGTGGTTTTAGGAGTACTACTAGTGCAACTCATTGTCGAACAGAGCTTGGGAGAACTGAATCTGAGTCCACTGTTGACATGTCCAGTCACCAGTTCGCCACAGTAGGGAAGGAATTCCAGCTGCGGGCTGTAGCCTTTTAGACCGCGGAATGTTGGACGACCTTTGGGTTGCATTCTGGTCTCAGGGCAGTGTCTGTACTTGAGCAGCGCATCTGTGCTAGTAGTCCTGTGCTCAGGTACCCCTAGAAAAATGCAACGTCTGAAGGACAGGAGGAATCTGAACTGTTCATATGTTTCCCTGTTTGTTCTCACCTCTTTGTGTTCTTCTTGGCAAAAAATATACATTACTTTTTATAAAAGCTTATTTCATCGTGAATTTTAAAAATATAATTTTTATATAATAATATCAATTTTACATTATTAATAATCAAAATGATAAAAATTTAGCTAATAATAAAAATTTGACTTTAACTAAACTTAAAAATATTTATATTTTGAAACGGAAAAAGTAATGATCAATCCAGTACGAGTAGAGGTGTTAAAAAAGCTTGGCCCGCGGATACTTTCACAAATTATTTCAGTTTTTATTAAATTTTAGTTCAAAAATAAATAAATTTTTGGTACGATTTTAATTTGATCTGACCTTCACAATTTTTAGTTCATTTTTTTCCAATCCGTTTTCACTCCTAAGTAAGGGGAAAGCCTTTCATCTGCTAATCTCAGGCCGAGGACCAACATGCTTTGCATTAGAGGGGCCCATTTTTGAGCTCAATAAAACTAGTCTCGATTTATTGGGCTCAATTTAGGCTCTGTTTGAAACTGAGAAATTTTTTTAATTTCTTTATTTTTTTTATAAAATTGAATTGATTTGTGTAAAATTTATGCGTTCAAACGGGCCTTAAATGGGCTAAATGTGCTATCGACAAGGATAGGAAATACCAGTCCGGCCCGTCTCTCTCATCCGTCCGCGTCCGATCAATAAAGCACAGGACAGGGCGGGGACGCCGGGCAGGACCGTGCAGTACGCGCAAAGCCAACCGCACAGACTCGTCTCGTCAAGGCGAAGAAGAGGCCTCGAGATCTCGCTAGCCGCCGCCGCCGCGAAGACATGGATGCCGTGGACTCGATGGTCGACCCTCTCCGTCAGTTCTCCAAGGACAGCGCCCGCCTCGTCAAGCGCTGCCACAAGCCTGACCTCAAGGGTAAACCCCAGATCCCCATCCACCAGTGGCTCCGCCTCCGGTCCTGCCGCCGGATCTGATCTTGTCTTTACGCAGAGTTCACCAAGGTAGCGACGCGGACGGCGATCGGGTTCGTCGTCATGGGCTTCGTCGGGTTCTTCGTCAAGCTCATCTTCATCCCCATCAACAACATCATCGTCGGCTCCGGCTGATTCGATCCGTTCAGGTGCACTTGTCTCCCTGATCTAGGTTCAGATACGTGTCTTTTGTGGATGGATGATGCACGAAATTCGATATCTCTTAGGTCGAACGGTCGCATTAGAACTTTGAATGATCACGTCCTACGTACCCAGTATCCCCAATAATTGGCCGTTCGTGGATCTTATATACATTGCTATGGATGCCAATTCTCAGAAAATTGTTCTATTTCTCTTGAAGCTTTGGCTTGTTAGGTTTAGAGCCGTATTCTGCTATGTGCGAACCCTGAAGACGGTGTAGATATTTTTTTGGCCGGCACTAATGCTTGTGAGGATTTGTTTGGTCAAAAAACCTTCCACCGTATGGACTATGGAATAATGTGGACATGCTTATGCTAATTGAAATTTCACCCTGCCTGTATTAGGCTTAGTTTGATGGCTGATTGCCATCTGACTTTTCTGGTTTCATTTAGTTTACCATGTTCAATTAAGCTTGAATTTGGAAGGTTTAGCCGTTGTTTTGCTTTGGCATCATCAGGTGTCAGAAATATCTTCTGGTTTCCTTTTGTTTACCTAGTTCCAAAAGCTAATGTCTAAATGCTGAAACTGAAGGTCATGTTCTTAACCTGCTGTTTGTTGCCTCGGTGTGTCACCTGATGCTCCTACAGTTTGATCAAACTTGTTGCTTACAAGAGCTATTACTAGAGGCTGATCACACCTGTTGCCTGCAACTATAAGAGCTAAAATCAAACCATCGGTGGCCCAATGGTGTCAATCTGAATATATTTATTAATTTTGCATAGTCATGTGTGCCTTTTGCCGGCTTGGATCCCTACTGGAGTACTACTTTTTTTGAGACTCACCAAATTAGAATCGGAAACATGAGATGTGTACTGTTTGATTGAGAGTTGGGAGTGTTGGAATTGTGTTTGATCAACAGATGCTGCATGTTGTTTCAATTTTTGTTTGGTTCTCTCTTTCTTCTTATCTTATATAATGAAGGATATCCTATAATGAAACCCATGGGTTCACTTTATATATATATTTTTTGTTTCTGCTCTAAGTTATCTTAAAATAGTAGTGTGCTGTTCTAAATTTCTCTTTGTTTTCGCTGATGCAGGTGAGGGCTAGCCGGACTTGATGATGGCGTCAACATCTTGGAGGCGGCACCAGTTTTCTAGTATCGTAAAAAGCAAATGTTTATAGGCACCAGCTCCCATCTGTTTTTTGTCTCAGAAATATTAGTGTTGGTAGACCTGGGACGGCTTCCCACCTGGTACCATGAATTAAAAAAAAAAATCTAATTACAACTGCTTCGATTTTCTTTTCTTTTTGTCCAGCTGCGTACTCCTACCACAAGACCGCAATATGGTGTGGTAGCGTTCCTAGATTTTTTTTTATTTGTATACTTTTAGTTATTTATTAAAAATGAGTAAAGTTCCCGTTCCTAGCTAACTATGCATGTGTTTGCATTAACGCTATCATCAAATGGCGGACTGAAAAAGGTTAGGGGCGCCATACATCAACATGTAAGCAGAATTGCAATCCATTAACAAAGTAGCGCATCAACAAAATACGAAATCAGATACGACGAAGTAGAATATAGAACACCTTCGCAGTTGACGGGCAGAACAAAGTAGTACTAGTAGTCAGCAGACGGACAGATTCTGTTCCACATGCATTTTAGGTATTATAATGAATAATGACAACAATCATCACGGAAGGGAAAAAAAGAGAAAATCCAGAAGACAGATCATCTGTAAATATGAGTTACATGACAACATGGGTCTCAACACCAAACCACAAGAGGCGAGAGAGGAGCCAGACGCACGGAGCTAGTGCCTGCTGGAAATGCTGAAGGAGGTGACCTTCATGGGCGTGGCCACCACAAGCGGCGCCTCTGGGGAGTCGGTGACGGCATATTTGTCGTGCATAAAACGACTGGCAACGATGGACTCGTCCTTGGGGATCACCTTGTAACAGTAACAGCTCTTCAGCCCTTCCTGGTACTGATAGCATTCGTGGTGGCTCTTCTTCACCTGCAGGAAGTTCCACACCACGCTGTATTTCCCCACGGTAGCCACCAAGTGCCGCTCCTGCTTCCCGTTCTCTGTGACCTGCACAATCAGATAACAGTAGAGAATGGATTCAGTTAAAACCAATGGTCAACTACATTTGTAGGGAACAAATAATTGCAATTTGCCTATAGGGTTAGGAAGCCAATCAAGCCATTAACATCAAAATTGTTGTGCCGGTCCATTCAATATGTAACAGACGGAAATGCAATGCTCAGCATTTCTTATGCCAAACTCAAACTGAATTGCAGGTGTTTAACAGTAAGTTGAAAAAACTCATGTCGTCCTAGTAGCCACCATACTTCATTTCATTGGTTAAAAAAGTCCAGCCCAGTGCACACATAGCTTCCACTTGCCTCGCTCCCAGGGATCATTTTGGGTATTTTCTAGCCTTTCACTACATTTATGCAAAAGGTTGTTTTCAGGACTCGAATCCGTGATCTGGTGACAAGGCAACAGCTTTAGCGCTGTGCTAAGGCTCTCCTTCTTACCATACTGCACAGGTAACAGTCAATTTTTCAAGCACTAGCTAATACTCTCTACTGATATTCATATATGATGTCAGAACATTTAAATGGGTTCAATTTCATGTCCACATGAATAGGGCACTCATTTATATGAGTGTCAATCCTACCGTAAAATCATGGAAAATATTATTTTCAAGTGAAAAGTATAATTTAATAGGAAAATCCAAGCTTTGGCAAGCAAAAACTGCATACAATGAATCAAATAGGGAATGATCTGAGATACTACATAACCAAAACCATTGTTCTATATAATGATCACTACCCAGCACGTGCAATATTCGTATGCATAGTTCAAACAGAATTTTGGTAGAGACAGAGATGGAAACATATACTGACCCATGAGAACCTGCCTTCTCGGAACTTGTTGTTTGCCCCAGCTAGATGAGAGTCCAATGGGTTGAGCTTCAGTAACCTCGGAGCAGCAATTCTGTTCCCCATTCGCCCAGTAAATCCGGTCTTCTCTTTCCCATCCTTGTCGATGAAAATGGTGCATATAAGAATCAGGTAAGTATCAGTTGTCCCCAAAATCCATTTTCCATCATAAGTCACATCCACATGAGTAATGGGCGAACCCAGCCCTGGGAAGGCCGTCTTTGCCATCCTCATTGAGCTAGTGGAATACAAGCGGATTTTCCCATCCAATGACCCAACTACAATTGAGCCATCACCAGTAGATGCAAAGCACTGAAAGTTGGTACCCCTGGAGAACTGATGTCCCTGTGTCCATTGCAATACTGGTGACTCAGCTTCACTGGCTAAGTTCTGCACAATACCCCTCCGGTCCCTCATATCCCACCGACATAAGCGGTTGTCATCCAGACCCAAGAAAGTGGACTCCGACGGATCCAATTGTGCACCTTTGCTGTCATTGGTGATATCTCTCATGCTGATATCAGCACCGTC
Source organism: Zoysia pacifica (assembly GCA_001602315.1). Taxonomy (NCBI): domain Eukaryota; kingdom Viridiplantae; phylum Streptophyta; class Magnoliopsida; order Poales; family Poaceae; genus Zoysia; species Zoysia pacifica. The sequence goes on along the minus strand of BCLH01000523.1, from coordinate 141,423 downwards.
CTTCTCGAATTTCCATTCTGAGACTACCTTCCCGGTCTCAATATCCATTTGATGCATCCCCTTGGCATGTGGCTTCCCGTCGGTTGCTGGGCTCATCAGGAGCATGTTAGTCTCAGCGCGCATCAGAAGCGCCTTCTTAGGCGTTGAGAACTTTGAGCTGCCTCCAGAGAACTTCACTGACACGCCCTTCCCATGTATCCCATGCTCGAAATTTCTCACCACCTGGATACCTGAATCCCCGACAAGGAAGCTGTTATCCAGCGCACCAAGCGCGAGACTCTGTATTCCACTGCCTTCCTCCACCGGCTCCTCAAATTCCCTCAGATCCTCCATGAGGGGCTTCAGCATCGGGCTCCGTGACGGCAAAGGAGTGCCCTTGGGGCCTGGAGAGAACCCGTCGGTGGCATCCTCCCAAATGGACTCGTCACCGTCCTCGGGGCGCGCCCAGGCCTGGAAGTCCTTCCCGAAGACCTTGGCGCGGCCCTCGTCCGTGGCCAGGACGCCGTAGCTGTTCTCGAACAGACAGCTGTGGTACCTGGAGCAGAAATCGCCGAACCCATCAGCGTGGAGGAACTTGAGGGCCCAGACGCCGTCGGCGACGAAGTCCACTCGGCGCTGCGCGGGGAACGTCTTGAGCTGGAGCTCCGGCCCAACCCTGGCCCGGATCTTCGAGCCCACGACGAGGCACCAGGGCCCGGAGGCGGGCTCCTCGTCGTCCTCGTCGTCGCCCGTGCGGACGAAGGAGGCCGTGGCGAGGCGTTCGGCGACGATCCATTTGGCGGAGGGCGAGGAGCCGCCGATGTGGAGGTACAGCTTGACGGCGTTGAGCGCGGCGGGGTTGGCGCTGGGCGTGGGCCCGGGGCTAGGGTTCGGCGAGATGGGCTCGTTGTACTTGAGGTGGAGGTTGCGGAGGTGGCGGTCGACGGCGTCGACCGAGGCGGGGGTCGCCCCGCGCGGCCTCGAGTTGGCGGCGGCGGGGGAAGGCGTGCCGTAGTCGGAGGAGTTGTCGGAGGCGCGGGACTCCGCGTCGTCGTCGGAGTCGGAGAGGTCCAGGTCCTCGCGGCTGTGCGAGCCCCCCATTGCGGCGGCGGTTTGGGTTTCGGCGAGGCGGCAAGGAAGGCGAAGGGGCAGGGGAGGGGAGCGTGCGCGAATTTGAAATCTGGGTGATGAGGGCAAGGGAGCGGCGGTGGCCGGTGGGTAGCCGTTTGCCCTGCAAGTGGAGAGCTCCGGGAGACGAATGCAATTTGCAGCATGAAGTGATGGACTCAGGATTTAAATTTGATTAACCAAACGGTACGCAGCAGAGGAAGAGCCGTTCAGATATTTCAAGCCGAGGTCTGGAGGACCGTAAACGCATCAAGCGGCACACGAGTCACTCCAGAATCAGTAGAGCATGCTCGTTCTGAGCTGAAACATCGTATCATCAGATCATCACGCATCTCAAATTCATACTTCGGGCGTGATGCAGGTCGAAGTCGAACAGAGACCAGACGGAGCAAAACTCGCAACTGACGCTGAGTTTCAGTGTTTTGAGGTCGTTTGCTAACCATAAAAAAATTAACCAAAAAATTAGGCGTCAGAGTGTATTGAGGCTCCATTTGAAATTGAGAAAAAAATTTTTGTTTTTTTTTTTCTGTGAAATTCAACTGATTTCTGTGAAATTTCTACGAAATTCCCGTAAAATTTCTACGTTCCAAACGGAGCCTGACTTTGGAACTAGAAAAATTAACAAAGCAGAGATGACGTATTTCTACACTCGACAGGAAACAATCGACCATTGTAAAAAGATATATGTTAACCTTAATGTTTACCTCAAGCTGCACCATCACAGGCAGAGGTCACGTCACCTCTATAGCGAAATCAGAGGAGCACCACTGCCGGCACGGCATCACACATAATTCATGACAGCTTAAATGGTGAGAGAGTACAAATCGGTTTAAAATTGGAGATAGGAACAGCAAGATTCATAAATACAAATAACCAATCGGCTAAATGGTGAGAGTGTTACGGGAAACATTAGCATCCTGCATGATTGCATAACCATTACGGCATTACCCATCCCAGGAAGTTGGGAGCTAGTAGTACTTTCATAACATTGCAACATCATTCGGTACAAAATAACCAAAATGGTATAAAAAAGCAGAATAAAATATGTTCTGAAGCAATAAGAAACTCTTTGAAAATTGGTAATCTGGATTAGTGTTGGAGAGAGACTTTATCATACAGAATAACTGGTAGTCAGCTCCAATAATCTCATCCCAGACCGCAAGTGTCTGATCAAAGATTTCAGAAAAGGATTAGCTGCAATATGAGAGATTGCTCCATCTGCACTGGTTTAAAGGTGCAACAAAATGAAACCATTTTGACATATCCATTACTGCCAGGACAAGATTGGATGCAATAAGGACCTAAAATGATAGCAAGTTTCAAGTTCTCATCAAACTCAGAAGTCAGAACAAGTGCTGTTTAGCCATGACTGAATTTTATTTTTTTTGGGTCTCAAAAAGTAGAAAACATGCAATCTATAAAAACATTCAAAGGGGGATTCGGAAATTTCTTCTATATTCATGGCCCTGTTTGGCACAGCTTATTCACAGAAATAAGCAGAAGCTGTGCCAAACAACAAACTTATTTTATATCTTATTAGTTTAGCAGTTTCTCAGAATGAACTAAACAACAGCTTATTTTCAGCTGCTTTTCATCAGCTGAAAAAATAAGATGCTTTATTAAGTTTCAGCAGCACCAAACAGGGCCTAGTTTAGGAGTGAAAAACCACATACCAGTCTTGTTACAGCACTGAAAAAAATGATTCTTAACACACGATCCTCAGATTCCTGGAGAAGCTGAAAAATCCCCAAGAGCCAAAACACCAAGAACAAAAGCACCAGGTACTAAAAGGGATCAAGTGCTATGTGAATTGCTCATATGTGTGATTTTCTTGTACAGCCAAAGTACCATATCAATGTTGATGATGTCATTACCTATTAGTGTTTTTCATCGATTCTTTGTTCATAAATTCCTTATATGAGTACCTGGAAGACTGGACAACAGGTGACACTTCAACAACAATTCATCAGCTATACAACACTGCAAAGTTGCCATCGAAAAAATTATCCAATAAGAGACAAATTTTTTACAGTTTCCTAGTGTTTTTCATCAACTACACATGAATATTTATTTCTTGGGCATTCCAATCCTTCAACAATTAAGTATCCAAAACGTTAAAATAAAAATGTTCAAAGACAAGGCCCTTCGACAGTTAGTGTCACCACCACAAGAACAAAATTTTGGGCTCCTTTGTAACACAGGACTTCTATAAAAATCGTACAGGACTTTCAAAGAAATCATCAGCTCAATTTTAAAGAAAAAAAACAAAACAGAAAAGCTTCCTCCGTTCCAAAGGAGGAAATGACCCCTAAAAACAAATCACTATACTCAAAAGCAGTCTCCAGTAGGGACTATAAATGGGTCAAGGACATAAATGCTGGGCCTGAGTAGCTCACGGTGCAATCAAAGTTTGGATGGAGAAATGACCCCTAGGTTGTTACCCGGAACTTCCAATAAATAAATTGCTCCCTTCCAACTTTCAACACCACTAGTTCTTGTAGAGCAACAGAATAGCATGATTAGCATCAAATACTTTATAATCATCTACAGTAGTTAGCTACTAGTATACTACATCAGTCATGATCCCTCGTACCGAAATTTTGCATAGAGAAATGAAATAGCCATGCATCGCAATCCACAAGTTGCACTGCAACTACAACAACATGCACCCTTCAGAGAGTACACAATACTGCAAAGTTACCATAGATTAATTCTTTGAAAGGATAAAGTTTTGGGTATCCTTTTCTATTTTGCTTCTCTCTACACACATCGCGACAGCAGAATAATACATACAGAGTGTACAAGAACTATCACTACATAGTACTAGGAGAGGAGAGTGGAGAGGAGAGTGATCGAAGTCGAAGGCGTTGGTTTGTTAAGCACCTACTGGGAACCAAACCTTGCAGATGTCGCGGGGCAGAAGCGCACCAAAAGCTTACGGTGCCATGCCATGCCGCCAGGAGCTTGCACACCACCTTACCGAGGCACCGTGACGGCGACGAGGGTGCGGCAGACGGGGCAGGTGGGAGACTTGGCGAGCCACCTGTCTACGCAGGCGGCGTGGAACGCGTGCCCGCAGGCAGGCAGCGCGCGCCACCGCTCCCCGGCGCGGCCGGCCTCGATGCACACCGAGCAGAGCTGCAGAGCAACGGAGGCGTTGCCGTCGCTGCCACTACTCTGGGATGAGAACGCGAAGCAAGGGAGGAGGCGGATCTCGGCGGGCGCTAGGCCCACGCCAGGAGGCGGCGCCAGCATCGGCGACGCGGCCAGCGAGGGGACTCGGTAGCGGCTGCGCCGGTGGTGGCGGAACGCGCGCGCGGCGACGAACAGGTGGAGGAGGAGCACCGCGGCGGCCGCGGCGAAGAGGAGGAAGAGCGCCAGCGCGGCGGCCATCACGGCCGCCTTCACGCACAGGGACAGGAGTCGCGCGCCGGCGCCTGTGCCCGCATCCGCCCGGCGGGGACGGGGGGACTTAGCGTCGTCCCGTTCGTGGCGAGGAGGAGGCTCCCTCCCGGCCGCAGGCGCGGCGGGGGCCGGCTCGCCGGAGCCTGCGGCGGGCGGAGCCATTCGGACGGGGGACGACGGGACCGGGGGCGCCGTGTTTGGCCCGGCTCGCGGGGGAAAGAGGGTGCGGAGCTCGGACGCGGTGGGAAACTTGGAATATTCGGCGGCACCGGTGAGAAATGATAAAGTGAGATGTTCGGGGGAAGAGTTGCCCGACGCCCCCGGTTTCGTTTCCGTCCGTTTGCGATAGGAGCTGAGGAGCCGTAGGTTTGGCGTCTTTTCCTTTTTCCGAAAGACCCGTACCAAGTATTAAATGGAATGAAAATTCTATTACAAGTAAACTAAACAAATCTCAATCCTGATCGGGTCGCCAGCCAGCCAGCCGACAAGAGCGAGGTCGACGTCGTAGCAAATCAAAAATGTAGATATCGGCTTTAATACGAAAATCACGCGAAGATAAGGGCTGCTCCAGTCTCCCCTCGTATGGCTCAAATAAAAAACTTGCAAAAGATATGTGTTATTTGGTTATATAATTCGTACTTACATATGAGCTTTATGGATCTCCTTGGGCTGGAAAGGGCTCACACTGGAAGTGTTTGCGTCTGGGCCGCTCACTAATCACGCAATTCATTCGATTCGGCTCATGCATGAGTAGGTAGGCCTTCTAATGGGCCAAAACCAAACCTGAAATGGATCCAACACAAAACAAATTCTGTGGAACTATCAGCCCAAACCAACCCGCACCAATTGTGCTCCAACCCAACCCAGCGCGTTAACTTTTTTCCACTCAGCCTAATCCATGAAACGAGCTCCGTCCCCGAAAAAATAAACAAAGGGAGGTAAGAATTATTGGCTGCGTCGTCTTCTTCCTCGCGAGCACATGGTCGCCTCCATTATGTCAAGTCCCCAGAACATTCATCGGCAAACGATCAGTAGAAAACCAAACGACGACTTCACGACAGATGTGTGTCCATATATATATATATATATATATACTTTTCGTTTTTAAATTAATGTCACTGTTGATTTTTAAATTTAATTTTGACTATTTGTTTTATTTAAAAAAAATTGATAAATTTTATATATTTTAATATAGTTTGATTTATCATTATAATTATTTAAATCACAACTTAAAATTTTATATATTCGAGCAAATTTTTTAATAAAATAAATAGTTAAAATTAATTATAAAAATTAATGACGATATAAATTTAAAAACAGAGAGAGTAGGTTAAAAACGAAGGAAGTATGTGAGGAGGAAACAGGGGCACCTGAACGAAACTGTAGTGAAAGTCCAGGGAACATGTGGTGCGCGTAGGACTGGCTGCGTACAGTAAGCTAACAAAGCAGCGTGTCCGAACGAAAAAGCGAAGCGCCCGATCGGTTCCGACTTTGGTGCGCGCGCGAGAGAGAACCTAGCGGCAAACCCATCGATCCCCATGTGGCCGTCATGTGGAGTCTCGCGCTTTCTCAAACCACACCATGCCTGATCAAAAAAAGGCTTGGCCATACAGTTAGCCAGGCCACACTCTCTCACGTACATACATGATCTCCAGCACAGCAGATTAATTTATTTCATCTAAAGTCATAATGTCGTCGTTAACTTTTACAATTAATTTGGACTATTTGTTTTATTTAAAAATTTTGTTTAAATATGTAAAATTTTAAGTTATGTTTCAAATAACTCTAATGATAAATTAAATTATATCAAAATTTATAAAAAAAATTTGAATAAAACGAATAGTCAAAATTAAATTTAAAATTCAACGGCGATATGAACAGAGAGAGTATCTGAGAAGATAATAACAGTTTCCATGGGGAGTGCCTTTGAATTTACCTGGAAAAAAACTTTCATTTTTCATATACAAAAAGGCGTTTTTTCATTCTATTTTTCAGAAACCATTGGCAACAAGCCAAGCAAGAAGCCGTTGCTTACACTGGCAGCAGGCAGGTTTGGGCACGTAACATGCATTCCAACGAATCAATGTTTCCGCTTCATAACTCGCGGAGTTGCCGGTTCGGACCGGCGCTGCATGTGCCGCCATGTGCTCCTTCTCCTCCTCGGCCATGCCCCATGCTTGCTTCCCTGATTTCTTCTAGACGAGCTCTGCTTATTATGCTCTCAATTCTGCAATAATGATAAGTATTGAAAAGAGACGCAAGTGTGATCGATCAGTTGTGCATTAAGAATCGACGTACGGAGTACTTGTCATTGTACTTCGCTTAGGCACGTGCACGTGGCATGTGAAATATATATACTCTACCTAACACTACGTTTATCATATGAAATAGAAGAAGAAAAAAATCGTTGGGGATAATACAAGCTAAAATACCGTGTACTTTCCAAGGAATATTTAATTAGCATCACATTTGAACTTATTTCATAGCTATCTCGAGGTTGAAAAAGAGAAGCAAATCGATCCTGTACTACACAAGACCATGTGGCACATGACCATGAAAAGAGGGAGGAGACACATGCGTGCTGTTAGCAGAGGACCACAGATTGGCGGCAAATGCATGCTAGCTCACACCACATGCCATCGTCTCCCTCCATCTCCCGTTCCTTGCCAAAATATATACGCTACATGGAAGACACACATTTCTTCATACCTTGCTCTTCTTCAAATTTTCTCTCGACCTAGCAATGCGAGGACCCAACGCCGAGGCCTTCAAGCAGGGGTTCCTCAAGAACTTGATCCTGAGTCTTGGAGCCATCCGCCGCGGCGCCGCCTCCTCCAGGACCGTCCACGAGAGGAAGCGCGCCATCAAGCGGTCGGCCGACGTCGCCATGGCGACCACCCGCGGCGCCGGCGCCCGGTGGCCTCGCGCCCTCCTAGCTTCGTCTTCTTCCCCATCCAGGCAGGTGCCGGCACCATGCGAGGACCAGAGGCGCAAGACGATTGCGAAGAGATGTCGTCGCAGGAGGAGGAATGGCGGCGCCGGTGGCTCCCTCTCGAGAGCTGCTCTGGTCAGGCGTAGCAGAGAGGTCGCGAGGAGGCTGGTGAGGGCGAGGACCAAGGTTCTGCGGAGCGTGATACCGGGAGGCGAGCTGCTGGTGGACGAGGTCACGTTGCTCCGGGAGGCCATGGATTACGTCGCTCATCTGCACGCGCAGGTCGATGTGCTCCGGCGCATCGCAAAAGCGGTGGGGTGATGAGATCCGCCGCACCTACGTATCAGGTTCGTTTGTTTTCTTCAATATGGCAGTGCTAATAAATGAGATGTGTTAGCCGAATTGATTGGTAAAACGCATATTCTTGACGTGGATTTAATTCTACTGTTTCTGATTTACGTTGCATATTTGCATGCATGGGTTCTGACACCAAAGTTCAGAGCAAAAGGGAGAATGGTGAAAATTTTCAGGTGAAATGGCAGATGGATTGTAGCAGGAAATACTTCACAACAGAGGATGGAGGAAATCTGGAAAATTTGAATTCTTGTATTTAAATGGTAGAACATATGTCCATGATGACCAGGATTGGTAGTAGATGGTGAAAGATAGATCAAGATCTTGTCCTGTTACAGCACGGGGTTGAAAGTTTTGTAAGGTGGCAGTTGTAACATTAGTTGCTTTTTGTACCGGAAGGGCCGTTGTAGTCACATTTACCGACCATTTTAATTTTATTTTTTCGAAAGACCACCGTTTTAATTTTACGGCTGTACGTAATTTCTAAATACAGGTAGTTTTTGTTGTCCGCAGAGGGAGATTATATGCGTACCTAAAAGGATAATGTGATGTGTAGTCTGAATCAAAGCTTGCAAATGTAGTTCAGATTCAAAAGGAACGGAGGATTTGTTTGTTCTCTCTTCTCAATCTTTTACTCCTACTGCCTGTACGCTAATGCTTCTCTTTGATTATTTTTTTTTCCCCTTTTAAATGTGAGACTTACCTCTCAAATTGTTACAAGAGAAAACGAAGAGCATTTGCTCTGTTGTAAGCTGTATCTTCTGGCACATTTTCAGTGCCATATTTGCCGAAGCTGCTGACAAATCAAGCATCATAATAGACTTCGAGGCCTCGGCTCCTTCTGCATTGGAGCCATGCATTGTTGCCATGAGAGCTGGGTTGCAGTCATGGGCTTTGCACATTGTCAAGCTCTCGCTTCGGTCCCGTGGGCCTTGTGTCGTTGGGTGAGCTGAAAACTCCGTCGTAGTCATGGGCTTTGCACATTGTCAAGCTCTCGCTTCGGTCCCGTGGGCCTTGTGTCGTTGGGTGAGCTGAAAACTCTGTCGTAGTCATGGGCTTTGCACGTTGTCAAGCTCTCGCTTCGGTCCCGTGGGCCTTGTGTCGTTGGGTGAGCTGAAAACTCCGTCGTAGTCGTGTGATTTCTGAAAAATCTTTGATGCAGCTACGTCAGTTCTGAAGTTATCAGTGAGTATCACATGGAGGCCTTAATGTGGGTCACATTGGACCGGCCAGCCTTATTTGTATTTTTTTTTGAGATCGTTGAGAGGACAGTTGCAGCCGTTGCCAAGCGAGCTACTACAAACCACGAACCCCCCCCCCCCCCCCAACACACACACACAATGTTCCATTGGCCAGGAAAATTTAATGTTTCATTCTCATGACAATTTTCAGAAGCCTCCTCGACCCTGAGTCGCACATCAAATTAATTCAGCAAGAATGGAGTGCTACAAGAATAGCCGTCGTGGACCACGGGATTGCGGCGTCGATCGCGTTGTTGGCTACGCATTCCGCAACCAAAGAGGCGCGTTACCCCACCGCCGCCCCGCGCGCCGAACGCCCGAGAGCGCTCACACCGGCGTGAGGCCGTGCTTGAGCGCCGCCTTCCAGACGACGTCGATCCGGTCGACGTCGATGGTGCCGACCTCGTGGTGGTCCCACCCCTCGAGGAAGTGCACGACGCCGCCGGCGTGGCACGCGTGCACGACCCCGCGCTCCATGGTGTACTCGCACGAGCTGAGCCCCCTGACGTCCTTGGGCAGCCTCATCGCCGCGAGCTTGCCGTACGTGCAGTCCCGGCGGAAGCCGATGACGGGCGGCACGACGAACTGGTGGAAGTGCGTGCCCGGCGGCGCCCACCGCTGCTCCCGCGGCGACAGCCACTTGCCCACCACCCACGTCTTGCAGCCCTGAGCCGCCTGGTACTTGGTCACCTGCACCAGGTACTGCTGGAACTCCGGCGGCGCCTCCCGCTGGATCGCGAGGAACCGCTCCGACGACATCGTCAGCATCTGTGTATGTGTTGGGATAAACGTCAAACTCTTGCATCGGACGAAACACGTCTAGTACTATAACTGAAGCCATGGTGTGAAAGATGTATGTGAAGGGTTTTAGTACGGACCAAGACCCTGATCTTCTTCCTGCAGAGGTAGAGCGCGATGGCCCTGCCGAGCTTGGACGTGGCGCCGGTGAGGAAGACGTCCTTGACGTTGCTGGGGATCTCGTTCAGGATCACCGCCGCCGTCAGCGTGTTGCCGTGCACCACCCTCACCCGCAGGTCCGGATGCTTGTTGACGAAGAGGGTGCCGCCGCCATTGAGCGCCTCGTTCTGGATATAAAAAAAAAGGAGTAAAAATCTTTAACAGTGGAGTACAGAACTGAAACATTGGCACGTTTGAATAGTTACTGATTCAAGAACAAAGTTTTCGACACATGTCAAATTCGGTAAAGTCCATGCGGTAAGAGCCATCAGTGAAACAGAGTACAGTTACTCCTGTAAAATCTGTTGCTTTTGTCACTCCTATTCAGATTTGGCAGAGGACGGACGGCACTGAAGATTGCAGGCGCAGAAAGCTGCCAGGACACGGACGAGTGCGTGCAGCGGTGCAGGTCGTAGCAGCCCAGCAGGACAAAGCACTGTATCATCTCGCTCTCAGCCTACAGTTCTCCTCGGTGTCACCGGTGCCCTTACTGGTACGCGCATGCCCAGCCGCCCGGGCCCCCGATCCACTACAGTCGTGCTCTGCCGGCAGCCGGACACGGGCACCGCCCACCGGTTGATTGGAGGCTCCCATTCCCATCAGCCCCATGCTGGCCACCACTCACCGGCACGCCCGGAACCTGCTGGCGCCGGAGGCACATGCCCGGCGTCGTGGTGATCACGCACGCTGTACCGGCGACCACGACGAGACACGCTCGTGATGACTCCCACGCGTTTCGTCGTCACGGCTTAGCCTTGCGTGGCCGGCTACGCCATTCGCCGCTGCTGCTCCTTCAATGCGGCCACATGCTTCCTCTCGTCATGTGGCTCTGATAGCGAAGGAAGGACTGTGCTGTACTCGACCACCAATCGGTACTGCCCACCGACGTCTACGTGCTACGGACACACGTGCCAAAAGGAAAATTCGGAGTACTCCTCCATGCTACGGAGTACTACTACGTTCATTCAACCGTTCGTTTAAGGAGAAAAGCTGAAGGTTGATGATGTGGAGGAGGGATTAGAGTGGCTAATCGCTAACCTTGTTGAGCGCGGCGAGGCTGAGCACCTTGACGCCCATCCTGTCGGCCCGCAGGATCGCCAGCTCGATCTGATGGTTGATGCCCTTCTGCGCCGCCGGCAGAAAGTACTGCAACCAAAGTGGCCAGCCCGACCAAAGGCAGTTGGTTAGATGACTGTCAAATCCTGTCTATCGTCGCCACGAAACCCTGTGGGCTGTGGCAATCACATTACTCCCTCGTACTCTAATACTACAGTAATACTGGTACTACGTGACAGAGGGACAATCGGTTCCCTGTCACGTCAATCCAGTCGCCGCCATTGCCACTGTTAATCTTACTCCATCATCTTAGACCAGTCACACCACATTTCTTTCTCCGTCCAAAATAAATATATGTTTTAAAAATAAAAAAAACAAATCAAGCTTAAAATACTTTTAATAATAAATTGATTCACAATAAAATAAATATTTTTTAATTTTTTAATAAAACAAATATTAAAAATAGAAATTTAAAAAAATTAAATAACACTTATTTTAAAATAGAGAAAGTAGTATTTTTGGTTGGGATCGAGGTGGATCGCTCCACGTACCTGGAACCCGTAGCGCGGCACGGTCCAGGTCTGGTGCAGATGGCCGCGGAGGTAGTAGAAGCTGACGACGAAGGTCTTAGAGCAGCACCACATGAGCAGCATGAACCCGAAGGCAACGGGCCAGAACGGCAGCAGGATGAAGTGGTTGGCGAAGGGCGTGGAGCTTAGCGACCGGAGCACGAACGGCACGTGCATGGACGACATGATGTCCACCACGTGCGCCAGGAACACGAACTCCGGCGCCGGCATCGCGCGCTCGCCGGCGTGCGTCGCCCGCTGCAGCTCCCACGCCCGCGCGTCCAGCGTCCCGCCCGCCGCGTCCAGCAGCGGCATGAACAGGCAGAAGTTCGCGCGCCGCTCGCGGTGGTGCAGGCTCAGGTACGACGGCGTGTACAGCAGGTACCGCAGCGCCGGGAACGCGGCGAAGGCACGCGGGGAGACGACCTCCACGTTGCTGTACGCCATGGCCCGAAGGTGGTCGAACGCGAGGGCGTGCAAGTAGACCAGGCCCACGGAGCCCGCGCCCAGCAGGAACGCGCCTGCCAGTGGGGCACCCAGCGCCAGCGTCAGGAGTAGCGTCTCCAACGGCGTTCCGAATCCGGCTGCAAAACAAGGCACCGTTTGAATCTGAATTCTAAGATAATCCAAATTTTAAAATTATAAAATTTCTGTCATTGGAATTAAAAGATTTTATCTAAAATTTTAAATTTTAAATTTAATATTTCAAAATCTCAAACATTTAGATTACGAGATTATATTATTTTAGTTATGTTGATGTGTATTATAATTTAAAATATTAAATAATAGTTAGACTCATGAAATTTTATAATCTTTTAAAAACTCTGTCGTTTAGATACTTAGTATTAGAATTTTTTTTATTTAAATTCTCAAAATCTCTAATACTTCTTTTAAAAAGCAAAAATTTCACATAAATTTTATAAAAATTAGTTCAATTTCACAGAAAAAACAAAAAAAACGGAAAAAAAATTCCGCATTCCAATGTAGGCCCTAAGATTCGAACGACATCAAGTCAGGGAGAAAAACATTTTTATTCACTCGAACAGTAAAAACGCAGTAGATAATGATACGGCGATCATTGCAGAGGCTGCGTGAACCGCTGCACCCAATCATCCATGAATGGCTGGCATGGCTGCTCGACGCCGCAGCTGCAGCGATCTGCAGGAGCACAGATGGGTTTGGTCGCGCCATTTCTGGGGTCCGGCTTTGGACGGGTCCGGCTCGGCTCGGCTTGGCCGGCAGACGCACAGAGGAGAGGGACGATGGGCCCGTAGTACTCCGTACCTGTCAATGGGTTGGTGACCCCGGAGGAGTGGTGCGCGGCGTGGTACTGGCTGAAGAGCGGGGCACGGTGGAGGGCCCGGTGGGCCAGGTAGAAGACCGGCTCTGAGAAGCCCACATGCAGCAGCAGGGCGATAGCCCACCCACGTGGGTCCCACAGGCAGAGCTGCCGCAGGCCCGGGAGCAGAGGGCTGTTCATCACCGTGGCCCCGATCAGCGTTTGCAGCAGCAGAAAGTTGTCCCTGCAGCACGGGGTCCACGCAGTCCATGGTCAGAGATGAACGAGAAGTTACTGTACAAAGTTACAGCACGAGACAATTTTTTACGCGAGACAAAATCTACTCCTACTTGTATGTGATGGTTAAAAATCGAAAGATCTGGGAGGCCTAGAGCATGAATTGAAGAAAAAGTTGTCGTAGTACTAGTAGGAGTAGGAGCCAGCGCAACTACACAAGCTAGGAGTAGTTGCATTCAATACCACCCTACCAATCCACGCAGTTTGGATGAGTTCCAACCAAAGCTGTCTGCCATGGCGCAAATACAGCAACAAACAGCTCGCGGAGAAGAAGGAACTCACCAGTCCCACTCGGCGTCGACCTGTCGGAAATCGACGCCGTCGGCGACGACGCGGCGGCGGCGGGTGAAGAAGAGCATGTTGCCGTAGGAGAACCAGAACTGGTAGGTCAGGCCGCGGACCGCGAACAGCACGAGCAGGTGCAGGCACCATGAGGAGCCCAGCGTCATCAGGGCCCCCTGCTCCCGCCATTCTTGCGCCACCTTCCACACCAGAGGGCCGAACAGCAGATACTGCACACAAACATGGCGAGGAATGTCAAGTAACGACTACGCTGTGAATAAACAGAAGCTTCGTCTTCACGATGAGGAGCGAAAGATGGATGGATAGATGCCTTGTATTGGCCGAGGTTTGCCCACGGCCAGGACGAGAGTGGAGGAGCCATGGACTGGGTCGACGACGCCGGCCTTCGGAGGTCAGAGCTGAAGAGGTCGGCAACGAACGGTGCTCTGTTTTCCTTCTGATGTACGAGTGCTCAGCTTGAGAGGGAGAGAGAAGCAGAGTGCAAGATGCACGTTTGTGTGGCTTGTCTACTGCTTCTCCTCACTCCAGTTCCGGACGCCACTCAAGCCTTCTTTATAAGCGAGGGCTGCGAGGCTCTGTAGCCTGTAGGAGAGGAGCAGGCGAGACAAAAACAGTGATCTCGTTCCGGTGCACCCCCATCCCATCCCTGCAAGTTATTTTGTGCAGTGCTGATAATAATGTGCGAAAGAAACATGTCCCTTGAGAAACCCGTAATCGCCAGCGAATTCCAATCGATCGAAGCCAGCCCAGCCCGGAGCCCGCCATGACGATGACTCGATCGGTTGGATGCTGCTACTTGCTACTCCTACCATACCATGGATCGGTGCCGTCGTTGTCCGGCCACGGCGCATGCAGCGCGCGCACTCGCTCTCCGCCCGTGGTGGTGGTTGCTCCGTCGACGAAAGCATTCGAAGGCAAATCGATTACTTCATTAAGCAAGCCACGCGGAAGGACCGTGCCGAAGCAAAAACCGTGCACGTGAACTCGTCCAAAAGTTAGTTGCGCCGGCGTTCCGGCAAGGCGCGGGCATGCCGTTTTCGCCCAAGGCCGCGGCACGAGGCCACCGGCCGCCCGGGATCCAGTTCCAGGGCTCGGTGTCACGGGGGTTGCGCGTTGGACGACGCCGATTGATCGGTCATAAGCGGATTTTTTACTAGCTTTCTCACATACTCGCTATATGTATCAACAAGGCCGATCGATACGCCGGTGTGACGGAGCAAGTAGAGGCAGCGCGCTGTGCTGTGCACCATACCGCTCGTCGGCAGATCGATCCGTCGCGCCAGCGGGTGCCGTGCTGCACGTGCAGTTAATGCGACGCGATGCAATTCTGCCGACCAACGTGTGGGTGCTACAGTCACGGACAGTTTGACGCAACCGTGCCGGTGCAGCTTAGAATACTTTTTTTTTTTTGAGGGGTTCGTCGCTCTGGCATGGCTGTGTTCACAGTTCTTTTTTTTTTCTTTCAAAAACCCGGCAGATTCCGAGAAAAATATATATAAGGAGAAAAAGAGTTTTACAAGCGCAAGAAACACTTGACAACACACGGTTTAAGAGCAAGAGCTAAACCGGCCAAAAGAAAAGCAGAAACGGACTACTCACCATTATGGGGAACAAGCTCTAACAGCCTCTTCGCGCCAGCCAAACACCAAAGACGAACATCATCCTTGATCTCAGCGATTACGCGGTCCGCTGTCTTGAAATTGTTGTTGAAAACACGTGCATTGCGCTCCGACCAAACTCGCCAGATGACAACAAGGCCCAGGGAGTAGATGCCCTGCATCGCCGCCGCGGAGTGCCCCGCCGCCAACGCCACATACCAATCTGTGATGGCATGGTTTGCAAGCCAATTTGCAGGTTGGAGACGGGGAATACCTACCCAACGGCCAATCTCCGACCAGATATGCCGAACTGCTGGACACTCAGTGAAGAGATGCACCAATGCTTACAGGTTACGGAAACACAGGGGACAAAAGTACTGGTTCGGCCATTCTCTGGATTGGAGTCTATCAGCAGTCCAAATCCTATTCTGGAGAAGCAGCCAAAGGAAGAATTTGCAGCGGGAAGGAGCCCAAATCCTCCAAACACGGTCGAGGAAGAAAGTGTGCGTGCTACCTTCAAACTGGAGCTCATAGGCGGACTTGGCCGTCTAGCAGCCGTTGGCTGTACGAGTCCAAGTTATGCAGTCTTCAAGCGGCGACGAGAGATCAACATCCATGGTGCTTATCAGCGTCCAAAGGTGCACGTACTCCTCCAGAAGGCGAAGAGTAAGGTTGTGGCTGATATCACGGACCCAGGAGTCATGCCGAAGAGCTTCGGCAACTGTCTTGTTCTTCCTCTTGCTGTGGCGGAGGAGAGCAGGGAACAAAGCCGCCGGTGAAAGGCCATTTAACCAGCTAGACTTCCAGAAACAGGCTCGGCGTCCATTATTGACTGTTACACTAGTGGCCGCCGCGAAGAGTGCCTCATCAGTGTCGTCGACCGGTAAGGGCATACCGTTCCACTGTTTGTTAGGCGTCTTCCACTGGAACCACAACCACCGGAGGCGAAGCGCGCGCCCGAAACGCTCTAGATCAAGGATTCCAAGGCCGCCACGCTCCAGCGGCCGACAAGTCCGAGCCCAACTCACCTTACATTTCCCTCCCTGCAAATGTTGCGTACCAGCCCACAAGAAGCGCCTTCTGATCTTGTCTAGGTCAGAGATGAACTTCTTCGGGGGTTTCAAAGCTGTGAGCAAATACGTTGGCAGAGAAGATAGGACAGAGCGCACCAAAACCCGGCGGCCGCCGAGACTCAGAAGCTTGCCGTGCCAGCCGGAAAATCTAGACTGAGCCCTGTCCTGGATCGGTTGAAGATGAGCGAGACGCAGGCGGCCCAGAGACAAAGGAAGACCCAGGTATGTCAGTGGAAAGCTCACGCGCAGGCCGCTGAAATTGTGGAGGACAGTATCCAAACTCACATCCGCACAACTGATAGGGGCCACTGAACTTTTGCAAACGTTGATCTTTAAACCAGTTGCCTCTCCAAAACAATGCATGATTGCCATGGTGTTCACAGTTCTCGCCACACCTCAAGAGCGGCCGACCGAGTCACCGAGACAAAGGGGCCGTTGAGCAATCAAGAACGTACGCGTAACATGCTCACGGCGAGATTTTCTGCTTATGCAAGTGCACCATACCGAATCCAACTGACTCGACTCACGCCGCTTTGTTCCGTTCCAAGACCTGCTGGTCGGCTGGGCAAGGCTGTAGTATGTACTCCTACATTCGATTGAGGTTACTGCAACGCCAACGCGACCTGGTGATCACCTCAGAACCAGCCAGTCAAAAGCCCTTTCTGTCCCGCTACGCACGATGTCCGGATCTGCATGGTTTGTCCCTTACCGCCGTGCGTTTTTGCATGCCTTCGCGCTTACGCCGCCGCCGCACGACCCCGCTCATCTTGCAACAGCTCATTATAAGTACGTTAAGTTAACGCCGCTCGGTCACCCGTCGCTATGCTCGTCCTGCCGACGACCGAACCACAGTGGTCACGCGGCACTTTGTTGCCTTGTTGGTCCGTGCATGCAGGAGCTGGCTCGCCACGGGAACTTTCCGGTACGTTTGGTCGTAGTTGCACGGTGCTGTTTCATGGATGCAAAAGTGCACCGGCCCTGCCAAAAGTGGCAATGAATGTTTCTGCCTTCCAGGAGTGCGATTTGTTGGGGTCAAAACGTAGGATGGACTGTGTATCTCAGTGACCTAACAAAATTCTGCGGCGATGAGTCCGGGTCCGCCGCCGCCTCACGCCTAACGGAAATCACGGTCGTCACGGTCTCGCGGCCAGCAGGCCTCACGTCCGATCCATAGCGATAGCGTCGAAGAGTTCAGAGGCTCTCGCTTCAGGAGTCTGGACACGCAATGGGGAAGTGTCCAGCAGCGACGAGGAGGACATGGGCCATGAGTCTGTCCGTCGACAACGAAATTCTTTCGCATAGCCGGGGAGCTGGTTAGTAGGATTCTTGGTCCATGTCCAGATGTCCTGGCATCTTCGTGCCATCGAACAACCCAGGTCGAGCTCTCCGTACACTGGAGACGTCACGGGATGGCCGGTGCAACGGTTCGTCGATCGCGGCGCCGTGTTAAAGAACACAAAAAGGAGGGCAAAACCCGTGCAGCACACACCGTCTGATTAGAGACGGACGCTCGCATGCATGTGACCACTGACCGGCCGGACGGAACGTTCCCGTCGCCCGCGGCGCCGCGCGTCGAGCTCGCTCCATCCGTCGCGATCCCTGCGGAAAGCGCCGGAGGAGAGTGACGCGACGAAAGTCACGCAGGTAATCGACCGGTCCGTTCCCAACTCCGTCGCGTCCGGTATAAATATCTTGCCATCTCGGCCTCCACCCCCACCGGTATAAATTAATTGAGCAAGCCATGGAAAACTGGTCTCGCTTGTTTTCTTCTACAGCTCAATGCGTCAGAGGAAGTCAAGACGATGACCATGACTGACCACCCGAACCTCCTCAGCGCGTACTGCTCGTTCGCCGAGGGTGAAGCCTTGTGGATTGTGATGCCCTACATGGCTGGTGGTTCATGCTACCACCTGATGAAATCTTCGTACCCAAAAGGTGCAAGGAGGAAAGCTTCATAGCGTTTGTTTTGCGTGAGGCACTGAAAGGCTTGGAGTATCTCAGTGAAAATGGGCACATACATCGGGACGTAAAAGTATGTAAACAGGGTGAACTTTTCTCCAGTTTGCTCTATTGGAATCTATTTCGTTCATTTGGATTTGTGCATGAGCACAGGCTGGAAACATACTTCTTGATCAAGACAAAGGAGTGAAATTATCAGATTTTGGAGTTACAGCTAGCCTTTACGATTCAATTATCAACAGACATGGCAAAAGAAAAACACTCGTTGGGACGCCTTGTTGGTAAAGAAACAAAAGCAATTCATTATTGTTTTTCAATTATTCTGTAATGTATTTTATTTACTCATGCACACTAAATGTTTACATTTGCTTCTTTTTTCAAGGATGGCACCTGAAGTTATGGAGCAGAAGGATTATGATTTTAAGTATATTTCTACTTTCTCCTTTTTTTAATATATATCGGATTAGCATATATGTTTATATTATTCATCAGAAAACAATGTTTACAGGGCAGATATATGGTCCTTTGGCATAACTGCAGTTGAGCTTGCTATTGGCCATGCTCCATTTTCCACTCAACCTCTCCAGCAAAGGTTTTACCTTAATTTAACCTATTTTGTCTTATCATCATGCTATGACTAAACCAGTTATTGAAATGTTGTGTAGGTCTTTCTCATGACGTTGACACATGCTCCTCCATCCCTTAATAACACAAAGGAGAGGAAGTTTACAGAAGTACGTGTTCTAAGTATAATTTCCTACGCATTTGTTTAAGTCTCTACTGAATCTGTTCATTTCTCTACCTGTCTTGCAGTCTTTTAAGAGTATGATTGCAGCTTGTCTAATAAAAGATCCAACAAAAAGGCCATCCGCAACAAATTTATTAAAACATCCATTTTTCAAAAAAGCAAAGTCTGAACATAATGCCATCAAACGTATGATAAATAAATTGCCATTATTGGGTGAGAGGATGCAATTGATAAAGGTACGAACAAATTTTTCTTGTTTATTTAGGTTTCATTTATAGTATTATAGTGGCCAACTGGTAACTGTTATTTTTATATAGGAGAATGAAACAAAGTTGGAAGCGGAGAGAAAACCTGATGACAAACTCAAAGAGAAGGCATCACAGGTTTGACATAAGATACGATTTGTTTTCCCATATATATCTTAACATATATGAATAATTAATATATTGCACTTAAATTTTGCTAAAAATATTCAATTGAAGATTCTATATACTATGAGCTAATTCATTCTTAATGTTTCAATCCATCTTGAAATATACATCATATCTTTTTAAATGTAACATTTTAAATGGAGTGCATTGAATAAAATATTAATTAACAGGAGGAGTATATAAGAGGTGTGAGCGAGTGGAAATTCGATATTGAAGACTTAAGAGCACAAGCTGCATCGGGACACATCTAATCAAATAATAAACTTTCATCAAGACCATTACATTGCTTACTAGTATGACCAGTCTTCTATTTATTGTAGTACCCCGATGAGGATGAAGCAGAAGCTGTTTTGCGCTTTCTATTTGATCTTGGTACTGCTGATGAAAGTACTTCATCTCAAGAGTTACAATCACAAAATTCCACTAAGAGTGATGAGAAAAGGGTAACTCTAAATTTTTAATGTCATAAATATATTTTTTGTAACTAAGATATGTAATTGGCAACTCAATCGTGTTGACAGAATATATGCGATGAAGGCTCAGGAAAATCTGATTCAACAAGTCCAATGTCATTGTCTCAAAGGTTGTACAATTTGATTTTATCATAATCTAATTATTATACTCTTTAATGCTTTTGTGTGTGTGCATCTACTAACACAAAACACATTTAGTGATACTTATAAATATCTCTTAATTTGATGTATTAGTATAAATTTATAATGGTTCATTTTTATCAATGTGTAAACCAGTATACTTCTATCTTTCCCTAATCTATTTGCTTTTATTAGTGCGAACCATCTCAAGAAAGGAATTGTCAGGATCATGTACGTCGGGTACTTCACGGTCCGCACTCGTACGTGTAAGACCTCGAGATAGAGGTCGGACGGCAGCATTCGGGCACGCGGTCTGACCCCAAGGCGACCTACGAAAGCCGCATCGAGTCACGAAGGCGCCGACCTCTGAGAACCGACCTCTGGGGATTGACCCCTGGGAAGGTAGGTACGACGTAACGGCGTATTTACTCTAGCGGCCAACTGTCAACTGCCCTGACGGGATGGGACGAGATTCACCACAACAGCACTCCAGCAGAAGCCGCGACAGTCGACAGACAAGACCCGACGGCACTATGGCTGACACAGCAGTGTCAGACAGGCGCTACAGTGCCCGCCGCTGCGTGCGACGCGATAGGTCCGCCCGCGCCTGGGCAAAGCGAATGAGGGCGACGACAGCGAAAGGGCTCACCTGTCGGCGAGGCAGCAAGATCACGTAGGACCCACTATTTGTAACTCCGAACCGTCCTATATAAGGAAGGCCCAGAGAGCGATAGAGGACGACGAAAAAAGAATAGACAAAAACAAACCAACGAGCTAGACAGCGAACACACCACTAGAGCCCAAGGTTCTTTCATCTCTTCTCGCGAGCAACCCCTTTCATTCGTGCTCCAAGCATTTTTTACCCATTCCAGATCCTCTAGCGAAGGGAGAATCCGACCTTTGTACTATTATTATCGAGATAATCTCGTATCTGGACGTAAGGTATTACACCGCTCAAGGTGACCCGAACCAGGTAAAAAATCTTTTTAAGTCTCTCGTAGACTAGACCATATCGAATACGAAGGCACACCGCCCCCGTGACCATATTTTCGTATTGTACCGGTAGACAAAAAGCCGACAGTTTTATTCACAATGAGCCATTTGAACTTCATTCCATGACACCTGCTAAGCAACTTATAAGAGCAGGTATGTTTTGAAGTTCTTTATCACAAAGTAAAGTTTTATTTGGCATTCCTTGAAAACAAAATTATAATGAGTCATAATACGAACCTTGCGAAACTTCATGTTATTCATATACTTTGTTGCCCTTTGTCATTTATATATGTTTCTATTTTTGTGTAGAAGTATAAGATTCATTGTGTTTTATGCAGTTTCCAATTGTAAAGATGTAGACGAATATCTAGAGAAAATTGCCTTTCAAAAGGGACGCTTTAAAGTGATACATGATTATAACAAGGTGTGATAGCAACTATTTTGTTTATATTACATTTGGGTGTAATATTTTTTATATATTGTATTATGAAATGCATGTCATAGCCTCATAATTCAATTAAAATATATGTCTTTTTTGACAGCTTGAAGGATCAACACAAAGAGAGAAGGAGCTATTAGAATGCATTAGTAGCTTAGAAAAAATGTAAGTATATGATTTTAAAATATTTCTTTTTAGTCTATCACTGAACTTGTGGTTTATGAGTCATGTTTTGATCTATATATATGTACCATTATAGGCTTCTTGCTAAAGATGACGAGACTGTGCGTCTAAAAGCAAAGGGTAAATACACTTTAGCTTGTTATACTATATTTCCACTAACTTTGATGCTAATATTTATGTTGAATGTGTTTTTGTTGATAGAAGAAAATGGAACACAGACATGCCTATAACAAGTATGATGCAAGCGAAATGGAAGTTACATGTGTGGTGTTTGTTACCATAGAATTAGTTGAGATATGTACATTAGTGTAGTTCTCAAGGTGCACTTTCCCATTTCTTAGCTTTCTCCATCAGTGTGGTGTATTTATCCTTTGAAGTATATATGCAACATGTTAGACTTCTTAAGTTCATCAATGCAGTTAAGTAATACAACATCAAAGTTGGAGGTCTCCAGTTGAAATCCTAATACCATAGCCTACTTTGTTTCCTACTCGTACACGGTTTCCTTTTCTTCTTGGTAGGATAATTCAGCTAGTTAAATTCTAACTAGTTTTTCATAATCACAACAAAAGCACTCCCTCCGTTTTTTAATTGATGTCACCATTGACTTTTAAATTCAACTTTGACCATTCGTCTTATTCAAAAAGTTTTGATAAATTTAATATATTTTAATATAATTTGATTTATTATTAGAGCTATTTAAATCACAACTTAAAATTTTACATATTCGAGCAATTTTTTTAATAAGATGAATAATCAAAGTTGATCGTAAAAATCAATGGTAACATCTATTTAAGAATGAAGAGAGTAATTCGGAGAGACCGTTTTGGAGGAAGCTTGCACATAAACTTTTACCAGGACGCCACTGGCAGGCTCCGCAGGTGGACGTACTCGCGCACAACGTAATCCAACACACACGGGCTTCGGCAGTTGGGCCACAATGTCGGTGGACTTCTGCGCGAAACTCCATGCATCGGGTCCCAACCGCCCATAAACCAGGGATTCAGCCGTGACCCGCGCGCGGGCGCCGCCGAAAGCTGGTGGGCCGGAGCACGCAAGCTGCTGGGCCATCCGGTGGCAGACGGGCAGGCGTTGGTTTCGCGGCCCTTGGCACGTGCTTGCTGGTTTCACGGCATCCGCAAAGGCCGCCGAACCAGCAACCCACCGCTCCTCCCCGTCCACCGCGTCTCCCCGCACCGGCACCGCATCAGCTAATAGCATGGGTGGTGGGAGCCGAGCCCTTTCCCTCTCCTCCATCTGCGCCACCGCCCTCGCCGCCGCGAAACCCCCGCTCCCCTTCCTCGCGCCTGCGCACCGCATCCTCCCGCTCCGTCTCGCGGCCGCCATGTCGTCTTCCTCCTCGGCGTCCCCGACCCCCGCCGTCCCTGCCGCCTCTGGTGACGCCGGCGCCATGGCGCCCTCAGCGTCCTCCGCCATCGACTTCCTTACGCTCTGCTACCGCCTCAAGGTGAGTGGTACACTGGTAGGATTTCGCATTTCGGCGGTTCCGTTTGTCGTGGCGTGGTTTGACGGGATGGGGCTGTGGCGGGGCGCAGACGACCAAGAGGGAGGGGTGGGTGAGGCGTGGGGTGCAGGGGCCCGAGTCCATTGCGGACCACATGTACCGGATGGGCGTCATGGCCCTCATCGCGGCGGATCTCCCCGGCGTCGACCGTGACAGGTGACGCCTCTCGGTTCGTTTACCAGCGCCACCATGTTGCTGTTCTATGTTGACATTTTTCTTTCCTACATTTGCAGGTGTGTCAAGATGGCCATTGTGCACGACATAGCAGAAGGTATTGCTGAAAGCCTTTGTTTACCCAAATTTTACTAGATTTTCGGCTGTTTATGAGTGCCATATACATGTAGACTGCAAAACAGGGGATGCAAATTGTGAATGTGATAGTGTAAAAATCTCGGTTCTTTCATTGTGGTGTAGATGATATTGTGGCTGATAAATTAACTTCTCATCCAATACTCATGTTTCTGTTTGATGAGAATAGAACAGTTCATGCGTATTAATGATCTGCCCTATGGTGATGATAGTGTTGCTCAGAGGTCATCAATAACTTGTACTAGGAAAATGTTATAGGTTGAAACTACTATTTGAACTTTGACACTTCATATGGGAGTATCAAGCTTTGGAAATTTGCCATCGAGAAATGAACATGGTTGTGTATCTGCGCGGACTCTTTCTGTTGTTCAAAAATCTATTCCTGGTACTAATTGCATTGCTTCTTTTGTTGACTTGTTTCAACATCTTTTTTCGGTGCACTAGCAATCGTTGGTGACATTACCCCT
This sequence comes from Zoysia pacifica, assembly GCA_001602315.1. Taxonomy (NCBI): domain Eukaryota; kingdom Viridiplantae; phylum Streptophyta; class Magnoliopsida; order Poales; family Poaceae; genus Zoysia; species Zoysia pacifica. The sequence goes on along the minus strand of BCLH01000523.1, from coordinate 117,605 downwards.
TCTGATAATGTGCCAAAGGAGGAGAAGAGCCGCAGGGAGAAAGAAGCATTGGACCACATGTGTGAATTGCTTGGTGCAGGCCCAAGAGGTAAATATCAAAACATAAAAAAGTAAACGCTAACACTGTGCCTTATGTTTATTCCATTTTTTACATAAGTTCGTCTGTTACACTAATACTACAGTAATTAATTATTTGAAGTGAATGTGTTGCTATTGCAAACTGTTGACAGCTTTTCTAAATGGCACAATAGTTCCAGTGTATCACCTTAGGAAATGTGGATACCTGTGGATTTTGTGAACACCATACTGTAGTAAAAAAATTGCTAATATTTTTTGTGAAACTGTAAATGCTGCTAATATTATCTCAATCTCTTATTCGTAAAGCACATTGGATCCTATTTTTGGTGTTGCTTAAATGTGCATTTTACCTTGCAACTTTTTTCTAGCATCAGTACCAAGGAAATATTTTAAAATTCAAAACCACTCAAACTATGCCCTTTTGGAGATATTTTCATAGATGGGAAAGAATCCCTTCTTTACAGGCATATTCCATAAATTTTGTGTCCTTATACTTTTCTTAATTCATCATCTACTTGCTAACTTACTTCAGCCCAAGAAATTCGTGAACTCTGGATGGAGTATGAGGAGAATAACTCGTTGGAAGCAAAAGTTGTCAAAGATTTTGACAAGGTACAAACTGGTCTTGCATTTTACTAGCAAAATTACATATTTTCTACTAGTATGCTACTATGCTTATGGTTTAACTCGGTCTGGAGCCAGCGTAGACAATCATAGGACCCTTTATAGACATTGATATTTGGCTGATTCTTTTTTCTTTTCCTTTACATGTAGTGACATTTTTATTCTTGCGTTTTCAGGTCGAGATGATACTTCAAGCATTAGAATATGAAAAAGGTAAGTTCATACCTGTTGTTGGACATTTTAATGTACTCACCACCATTACCAATTTTCTCATGTGCCATAGCTGTGAACTGTTGTAGTGTTAAAAAAAAAAAGATTATAGGGGAAAAATCAGCTAAGGGAGTATAGGTGAATCTTTTAAATCATCTTGTGCTTATAACACTGTTAAACATGCATGGCATAGTGTGAGAGAGAAATAATGCACAGAAATACTGAATGCATGTCTTGATGCCTGATTTACCCCCCATATTGATCATAAGGTCGCCTCTATAGTAACTCATTTGCACTTATGTACCTGAAACTTTCCAGAGCAAGGGCGGGACCTAGAAGAGTTCTTCCAGTCAACAGCAGGTGTGATTATCATCCTTTTTGCCTCTCCCGCCACCATATGATTCTGCTACTCAGTTGTCAGGACCATCCGGCACATTCAATCCAACACTAACCGCAGTCTGATCACTCTTCTCTTATTGTCATACATGAAGTTTATTTCCATAGATGAATACAACGATTCATAGAAATGTAGAACATATCCACGTCTGAATGATTTGTGTCGATAAAAAAATGATATGTGTTTTCTTTGGTTCATTCCCTTGCAGGCAAATTTCAGACAGACATTGGAAAAGCATGGGCAGCAGAGATAGCATCAAGAAGGAAGTAGAAGCATACTGATCAAGGGCATCACTTTGGTCATTTCTTTTTTCAAGATGGCGGACATTCCTGTTGTATTTAACATTCACGAGATGATGCTTCATGGCTGAGCATTGAGACACATAGCACATACCTATGGGGAGTTGACTTAATTTTACCATAGATAGTTCTTGGCCCTGAGACGCATTGGGCTTGCAGCACAAAAGCTCCAGATGAGTCACTGGGTGTTAAGGTGTGTCATTTGGCTGAAACTCTCCCTTTCAAGAGCACTTAGCCGGATCCAAGAGGCAGTGTTAGCACCAGCATCATGGTGATATAAAATCAGCTGACTCTTGAAATCACTGTAACATGGTAATCAGTTTCATCGTTTCAGACTTTCTTTCTTTTTCTCAAGTGTCCCTTTGTTTAAAGCAAGATGAGCTTAATATTACTATCCATTTGTGTCATGATGATTCATGGTGATATAAAATCAGCTGACTCTTGAATTCACTGTAACATGTCAGTTTCATCGTTTCAGACTTTCTTTCTTTTTCTCAAGTGTCCCTTTGTTTAAAGCAAGATGAACTTAATATCCATTTGTGTCATGATGATGTTTCAATAGACGATTCAAACACACTACTCCCTCCGGTTTTTAATTGTTGTTTCTGCTGACTTAACGTTATCTTTGATTATCCAGTTTGTTCAAAAAGTATAATAAGCATCATACTCTACATTCTGTTAAAATTTGTTTTATTGTTAAAGGTATTTGATCAGCTATAATTTTAAATTTTTGAACTAATTTTTGAATAAGATGAATGGTTAAAAATGAAGTTAAAAGTTAAGAGGTAATAATTAAAGAATGAGGGAGTAGCCTGGATTAAATTTATAACCCTCCAAACTTTGTTCTTTAAGTTTGGACAGCATCGCACAATTACCCCTGGAAATGGCCTTCTTCCAATCCTCCAAGCGGTACCAAACAGATGCTGCTGCCACCTCGTCTGTGTCTTTCTTCCTCGCCGCCGGTCACTAAGGCCATCGAGGGCCTCTAATTCTCCGTCGCCGTCGCCGAACGCGACCGTTCCCAGATGACGGTCGTCTCATCCGCAAAGCCAACCCTTCGTTTGCACCACGGCCCAGTTGGGGATCCACAACACCGACGACTCCCCTTTGGAGGCCTGGCCTGGTTCGGCTGACAGCCCAGTATCCTTAGATGGGTCAAAACGCCCATTCACACCAACGTCCATCTACCCGCGTGTCTGGCTCCGACCCGCCGCTCGACGCCACCGCGCCTCCCTCGTTTCTCTTCGCCAGCCCCATCCAAGCTCCGGAATCCATTTCCGCGCGGCGCTCTCCCCCTAATAAAACCCTAGCCCCACACCGCGGGAGCGGAGGAGCGGAGCGTCTGCACCGGCGCCGGCACTGCTAGTTTCCATGAAGCTCACGGTGAAGACCCTCAAGGGCACGCACTTCCAGATCCGGGTGCAGCCCAACGACACCGTGAGTCCCGCACCGCTCCTTGTTTTTTCTCCTCGTGTTTCTGGCGTTACGGATCGACGTTTTGCGTGCCTGACTTTGTGACAACTGCGCTGGTGTCTTCCGGTGCGAGCGTCGAGGCAATGTTGTGAGTGATTCGAGTAGGGTGATTTCTGCGTTATGAGGGGGAGGATTTCGTGAGGAGCTGGCCATTTTGCTGGACACGTTGATTCCTGTCTGTATACTATGTTTTATACGACGAGCTGCTGACTAACTGCAGCTGGTGTTGCCGTTTAGTTACGATAGGTGGTGGATTGGTACTGGTGAGTGGTGAACGGGTCTTATTCCTGATTTAGAATTTGAAATTTTGGTGTCGCAACGTGGCCATTTCAGGGCTCTCTGCGGCTAGTTTTCTCAATGTAATGGTTAGATTAGGGGCACGTGGTCATTCTACGGTGCAAGCACATGGTTATCCATTTTCTGTGCTTGTTTCTAATATAGTTATGGACCGTTGGCAAGTTCCAGGTCATAGCCAGTGCCTTGCTCGTTGTAATTTGATAGATCCTCTGATCAGATGCGATTGTTTCTGGTTGCAGTTAGTATTCCTGAATTTACGCCTGTCCAGCATAGGCAGTCTCATAATTCAGTCCTGCTTGTCGCACTAGCCATTTGCATCCATCTTCTCATAATTCATGCGTCCATCTCTTTTCCTTCCCTCTGCCATCAGCAGTACAGGCACAACAAGGGCTTAGATGTATCATGATTGGATTTTTTTTTTTTTTTGCCGTTTCAAATAGTTGTTTCTGTATTTTGCTAATTTTTACAATTTCTATCAGATTATGCATGTGAAAAAGAATATTGAAGAGATACAAGGAAAGGATAGCTATCCTTGGGGCCAACAACTGCTGATTTTCAATGGGAAGGTTTTGAAAGATGAAAGTACCTTGGAAGAGAATAAAGTTAAGGAAGATGGGTTTTTGGTTGTCATGCTTAGCAAGGTTGGCTACTTATACCATCCCTATTCTGTATGCTCTAGTAAACTTTTCAGAAATATATCGTGTTTCATTGAAGGAATGATGAAAGTTTTAGTCTGATTTGGTAACGTACATTTGACGTAAAATTTACTCATGCAAATAGCCTGAACTATGAACCAGCGTGAAACATTATTTTTTCTTAGTTGATGCTTTGTGGTTTTCCTGACCATGTGGCATAGTTTAATACTATTCACAATAATACATGATATTTGAAAATATGCATTTTCTGCTCGTTGTTCCTTGATGTGTCATGGAGAATGGTAAACAGTAGTACCTTACCATATTATTCAACATTTTATCTCAATGTTTGTAGTCATGTTCTGTTTCTTATAAATATAAAAGGGCTAACCATGTACTACTCGGTCTCTGCAGAGTAAAACATCTGGATCAAGTGGAGCTTCATCTGGCCAGGTAAAGTTATTCCCCTTGTGGGGTGGAATCACAACCAAACAGTTTATACTGACTGCATTGACCCATTACTAGCCCTCAAGCACTCCTTCAACAAAGCAGACACCTCTGGATGCTCCGCGACAGGCTATTCAACCCCCGTGAGTCTCTGGTCAACATTTTTTCCCTGCCTCTTCATTCACTCAGTTTCAAATAGAGGTCATCTTGAACTCATGAGATGCATCTTTTTTGAAGGGTGGCACCAACCACGACTTCACAGGCTGAAGGACCTCCTGCACAGTATGTTTTAAGTCTGCCAATCATACTCTGTACTAGTAGGCTCTTTTTAGTTTTTACCACTCGAAGCGCAATTTCAAGTGTCTATTTGCAACCTATTAAGGAAAAACATGTCAGTGAAAAGCCCTAATAAAGTTAACTTGCAGTATTAGATATGCAACCTAGTATAAATTCCACAGAGACAAAGGTGTGATGTAGAGTGTTATGAACACATAAACTATGAGATGAGCTAATAGATTACGGGTTTTGATAGGATAGGGAAAAAAAAAGAGAACTTTCAACTTCTAGATGAACATGTAATATGCCAAGAGTCAAAAAATCTGCACATTAAATTGTATTATCGAAACACATAATTAGTTGAAATGTTGGAATGGACGCAAACTAGAAGTCATTAAGACAGCAAACCTGTTTGTCTAGTATGAATTTAGGTCCTAACACCCACCAGAATTCAGGAACACAGTAAAAATATGGAAGATTTGCACATATATTGTGCATGTGGAAGATAATTTGAAGATACAGTAACTATATGGAAGATAATTTGGTGATAATCATGCTACAGTAACTATGCCGGAGATAATATAAAGAATCTTGACTCTGCCATTTCTTTTTATCTTTTTTTGCATTTTGCTACTCTGATAAGAGAAACTTACTTTGCACCTTTTTTTTTCAATCAGAGCCCCTTCGAATGCACATGATAATTTTGCATCAAATCTGGTATCAGCAGGCAATGAGTCAGCAGGCAATCTTGACTCAATGATTAACCAGCTAATGGAAATGGGTGGGGGCAGTTGGGACAGAGATAAAGTTCAAAGGGCCCTCCGTGCTGCTTATAACAACCCAGAACGTGCTGTTGAATATCTGTACTCGGTGTGTATTGGATCCGATTTTTTCCAATCTGTACTTGTTGATTTTTTTGAAAGTATGTACTTCTTGAATTGGATCCAATTTTTTTCCTGCTAATGGAAGAATTTTGCTTCTTAGGGTATTCCAGTAACAGCTGAAGTTCCTGTTCCAGTTAGTGGTCAGGCAGCTACTGGTGAAGACGGTCTCTCTGGAATTCCAAACACCGTTCCATTTGATCTTTTCCCTCAGGTTTATTTCTGTCTTGGTTCTCTATCATTGCTATTGAAGCATGTGTTGACCAATTAAACAATTCAGCAGGGAGTTCCCAGTGGTGGAGGTGGTGCTGGTGGTGGACCGCTTGATTTTCTCAGAAACAATCAACAGGTTTTCATACATGAAGATTTGTTAATTGATTTTCTGTTACTTCTTTATTAATTTCTCTAGGAATAATATAAGAGAGAATTCCCTGTGAGCCATTGAAAAAACTCTTAATTGCTTCTCAGCCATTGGAAAATTCGTTTTCCCTTCTATGCCACTGGTTTAGATTTTCTTTCCCCCTATATGCCATTCCTAAGCAATTTTCTTTTATTTTTTAGGATTTGTTTTTTTTTTTTTTCAACTTTGGTATAGCTCAATGAAACATAACTTCTATTGCTTCAATATCTGTGCCAATTTTTATGGTGACAGAACATATAGCGATGAATAACTTTTGTAATTAGGTCCACTGCAAATTCAACATATTTTGTGAATTAAAATTTTCACATGAATTTAACTTACCTTAATTTTTAGATGTGTTAAAGAACTTGATAAAATTCTGAAAAAATCTCAGTAATTCTCTTTTGTAATCTAATATTTTATAAAAATTAGTTTCATGTTACATCTTTGATAGAAAAATGTTTCAGAGTATTTTTTTTTAACTCGAGAGTGTGGCATATAGGGGAAAGAAAATCTCAACCAAGGGCACAGAAGGGAAACTAAATATTCTAGTGGCTGAGAAGGAATTAGAAGTTTTTTCAATGGTTCACAGGGAATTCTCTCATAATATAATGTCGGACAATTTATCCAGGGGCACGGGTTCCTCTTGGCCAGTGTTTATCGATATGGATGACTAACCAACATAGTAGTAAATTGTCACCATGCCGTCTCGTTGCTTATGCGCACATAGTCATTTTTCCCTTTCTTGCGCTGGAGTGGACTTAACTTAGTATCGTGTGGACTTGAGCTTTGTAAAACTTCTCGTTAGCCCTTCTTTTTAGAACATAATGTGGCTATTTCCTTTTAAGCAAGCCAAAGCCCTCTTTGTTCTTATTATGAATTAATAGCATATTAATTATTTGCAGTTTCAAGCACTTCGGGAAATGGTCCATACAAACCCACAAATATTGCAGGTTTTATATATGATTTTTTTTAATTATTGTTATATGATTTCTTGTCTAGCTTCCGCCTAAACTTACTGCTGGTATCATGTTATAGCCCATGCTCCAGGAATTGAGCAAGCACAATCCTCAAATTCTAAGGTTGATTCAAGAGAATCATGATGAGTTCCTTCAGTTATTAAATGAGCCCCTTGAGGGTGGTGCTGGGTGAGCTTTCTTTTATATTATATAATTCCGCTTCCCCATTTTGTTTGCTTGGTCCATTAGATACTTTTTGTGTTCAATTTGCATTTTTAACTCTCTGAACGCGCATCATCAAATTAGTTCTTTGTCTGCTTCATCGCCACTTGTTTCAATTTATTTGTCTCCATGAAGTATGTATAAAAGGCACATTGAAAACATAATATCTTACTATCTTATATGACCTGTATGGCACACTATTTAGTGTATTTCTATCGATGAATTCTTTTCAATTGCTACCCCCACCTGTTACTATCATATTCTTGATTTCATGGAAAGCCAGTCTTGCCATTTTGCTATAAATTCTTTTTTCCCTCTTTTTCCATGAATGCACAGTAATATCTTATTCTTGCTCACTTTCTCAAAACTCCAGGGACTTCTTAGGGCAAGATGAACAGGATGAAATGCCTCATTCTATTAATGTGACAGCAGAAGAGCAGGAGGCCATTGGGCGGGTACGCACAACATTGTTAATGCCATTACCTCTTGATGGAAATTGAGTTATCATCACTTTTTTGTTTCATATATTTCAGCTTGAAGCCATGGGCTTTGATAGAGCACGCGTCATAGAGGCATTCTTTGCCTGCGACAGGAATGAGCAGCTAGCTGCAAACTATCTTCTTGAGCATGCTCCAGAGGATTAGGAGAGGGGGGGGGGGGGGGGGGGGGGATTGATTTACGTTCTGTGAGAAATCTATCATACTTTGATTGATTATATGCCTGTCTAGTTTGAATAGCTGGTTGTTCAGATCTGAACTATCTCTTTTACTTTTGAAACTGTTGCAAAGAAATCTGACTGAAATGGTCCAGATCGAGCGAAATTACAGTGAGATGGAGCTGACACATCCATTGATCTCTCCTGTACAAGACGTATAGCGTATTTGTTGCCCTATGTATTTGAAAACATATGTACCTGCGAATTTGAATGGAGTGCTTCAGTACTGGTAAACACAAATCTGTTTATTTGGCCTATGGATAGCACAATGAGATGGGTCTAGGTTCATATGCAAGGTTTGGCTCGAGCATACTTGTGGCTTGGCACTTGTGGAAGGAGCTAAACAAGAGCCTTCAATTCCCTGGAGGCCTCTGCATCTGCAAGAGTAATAGCTACTCCCTACTTTTAAAATTTCTTGACGTTACAAGTTTAATTTGGACTCTAGTGTCGTGCTCTTAGTCTTATTTGACCAAACTTGAACTATCGACCGTCCTATATTGATTGTGTTGTATGCTCACGGATCAGCATGTTGCTTCTTAATCCAAAGAGAGTTGAGTGCTTGGTTGTATCGTCGTGGCTGGCAAGAGTGAAGGTGGTTTTGTGGTGACTGGTGAGGCTGTTCCGTCCTTGTATGTATGCGTACGCGCGTACGTCTCTTATAGTGGTTATGTATGTGTCTGAAGGATTCATGGTTGTATATTCGTGACAATTTTGCGCCAGAAGAAAATAGTGAACTACATACCTTGTTTGGTTATTAGTTACTACTCCGTATGACATCGGGTGACTGAATGAATGGATATGATTTGGTTCGCCCTTAGTATGTGAAACAATGTTTTTTTTTTTCCCCTCCTGCTCGCTCAATGAAATACTCTGCGCCTCGTCCAATGTCCGTATGCAATGCAAGGCATATCAATTGCAATTTTGGTTTAATGAGTACCTGCCTGGTATATTTAGCGTACATCGTGCATGCTTTTGCGACATACAGTTGGCTTCTTTAAAATTTTCAGTGAGGCAAAAAAGGGAGAAAGTGAAAAGGTAGAATTTGGGTATGGGAGAAGCTAAAAAAGAATCTGCAACAACAGTTGGACAATAAAACTCCAGCTATGCTAGTTGTTCCTTCATGGATGTTTCTCCCCTTCTATATAAATAAGTGGAACGATGCTAGTTGTACTTAAGGAAACGGTATTCACATGCACTATTAACAAACTAAAAGCTCACAAGCTACCACAAAGCATTATTTCTTTTACACTCTTTTTGTTTTTTATTGTTGTCATTGTTGAATTTTAACTCATCTTTAAACATTCATCTTATTAAAAAATAATGCATAAAATTATAAGTAATGTTTCAAATACTTTTAATGGTAAAGAAAATTATAAAAAAATATATAACATTTATCATACTTTTTAAATAAACCAATTTGTTAAAGTTAATGTTAAAATCAATGGCAACAACAACTAAAAAAAAACGGAGGGAATAAGCTACTAGCTAGAAAGCAAAGCATCATATAAAGAAAGAATCGCTTTGATCGATTTGAAAAATGTATAATTGCTCCACGCTCTAACATGATATGCTTAACCTAGAAGCAAGAGGCAGGCGCATGGGTGCAGCATGAGCTACTTAGTCATATATAAATATGCATAGAGATCGAGAGCGAGGACAGTGAGAGTGATAAACAGCTGCGCGATCGTCGAGCAGCTGATCGCTAGCAGGATCATGGAGACCACCTCGGCCGCTAAGGATTACAGTGACCCTCCCCCGGCGCCCCTGGTGAACGCCAGCGAGCTGGGCAAGTGGTCTCTCTACCGCGCCGTCATTGCCGAGTTCGTCGCGACGCTGCTCTTCGTCTACGTCACGGTGGCCACAGTCATCGGACACAAAAGCCAGACCGAGTCCCAGCCATGCGGCGGCGTCGGAGTCCTGGGCATCGCCTGGTCATTCGGCGGCATGATCTTCGTGCTCGTCTACTGCACGGCCGGCATCTCCGGCGGCCACGTGAACCCGGCCGTCACGTTCGGCCTGCTGCTGGCGCGCAAGGTGTCGCTGGTGCGCGCCGCGCTCTACGTGGTGGCGCAGTGTCTGGGCGCCATCTGCGGCGCGAGCCTGGTCAAGGGGTTCCACGGCGCGCAGTACGCGCGCTACGGCGGCGGGGCCAACGAGCTCGCCGCCGGCTACTCTCCGGGCGTGGGGCTCGCCGCTGAGATCGTGGGGACCTTCGTGCTCGTGTACACCGTGTTCTCGGCCACGGACCCGAAGCGCAAGGCCAGGGACTCGCACGTGCCCGTGCTGGCGCCGCTGCCCATCGGGTTCGCCGTGTTCATGGTGCACCTGGCCACCATCCCGGTGACGGGCACGGGGATCAACCCGGCCAGGAGCCTGGGCCCGGCCGTGGTGTACAACCGGCAGAAGGCGTGGGAGGATCACTGGGTGTTCTGGGTTGGGCCACTCATCGGCGCCGCCGTGGCCATGCTCTACCACCAGTTCGTGCTCCGCGCCGGCGCAGCCAAGGCCCTGGCGTCCCTGCGCAACAACATGTACGCCTGACGAGGCGATCGACCTGCTTGCATTCCAATCCATCATTGTTATTCTGTCAAAAAAATCCATCATTACTCATGTGTGCACCATCGATGTAATAATTTGGCCATCATTTGGTTTTAAACTAGAACTTGTGTTCCATCGTCACTGCTACTCCTGCGTGCAAGGAGCGACACCTTTCTATCGATTCCAATAGCTACTCTAATCCTCCTCCATGAATCATTCATCGATCTGATGCAACACACCAGGAGTAGGCTAGCAGGGACGTCATTTACGGTTTGTACCAGTTAATTTAATACTCCTATAAGGGGTGTCTGTAACCTGTTTTTCATGACTTAGGGTTAAATTGTAGGCAGATGCAATAGCTGATAATCAGCAGTACTTCAATTTTCTAAAAAGAAAAAAAATAGAGCAAGGCTTCATTTGCAGAAGATAAACAAATACTACTAGCTTGATCAATTATTCAAACCCCCTTCTCAAGGCGAGAAGGCTGGCAATACAGAATTACGTACTAGCAAATAGCACCAGCTGCAAAAATAAACACCTCCCACGCTTCCATCTCACAGTGTGCAACACAGCTTCGAGTCGATCGACGCCAGGCAAATGCAGAATGCTTGGTAGCCAGTGAGCGGGTATCTGCAAACACATTTTCCTGTGGTGAGATTACGCGAACTAATCGAGCATCATTGAAACGATTGTAATTGGCCAACTATGACGACGATGACTTCAGGAAAATTACCTGAAGTCCATTATGTACTTGGATTTTCCAACCCTACCAAGCTGCAAAACAGTCTGCCTTCCATTTTCCTGCAAAGCAAAGTTCCTGATCGTAAAAATTGCATGGTCTTGATGACCGCAACATATCTAACTCCAACAAGACAGTCTTGGACCCTGTTTGTTTGCACTACAGATTTTGGAATTCAGCTTCTAGTAGTGGTAGTGCAAACAAATAACACAGCTTTTGCCTCAGGTTACAATAGTTGAACCACCTAAAATCCAAAATCTCACAATCTATTCTCTCCCAGCTTTTGTCAGATTTTTGTCTCACACAACTACAATCTCTAGTACACAATCTCATAATCTACTTGTTTGTTTCAGTTTTTGTATCACAACTTTTCACAATCTAGCTTTTGTATTGATTTTCACAATCTATTGGATTCACACAATCCCTAGCAGTAACGGATCCAGCCCACGGTTGCGTCTTGGGACGCACAACTTGAAAGTGCTCATGCGAATACTCCGACCCATAAAAAATTTTCTGTTTTTCCCTTTGGAAACGGGCTAGCGACTCGGGCCACGGCCTGTGTGGCCTGAGTGCCAGGCCCGCCACTGATCCCTAGTGATAACAAACAGGGCCTTGGGCAGCTGGAAATGTTTACTATGTTACCTCCAAAGTCATCTGAAAGTTCTTCACTGAAGTCTGCACCTTGTACCCCATCCTGCCGGCCCTCTCTCTGAAGTCCAGTTCATAGCGCTTTGTTATCTGTTACGAACATTACGAACAAACAAGAATGGCAATGAAATCAGCTGTCACTCGACTTGTCACTCTCTGAAGACGGAGGGAACGTCAAGCAATCTGTCAGAAACTGCTTACGTGGTTGTAGAACGGGGCTCTTGAGCAGAGCTGATCAGCCCTGCTCTTCTTCTCCTGCCAATCCTTCGGGAGCCCACTGATGTGCTGAATCTGCAGGTGCTCGTCTATAGTCAAAACCACACGCCTAACTCCGACTCTGCCTATTGATAATCTTGGAATGCTTCGGCTGAATTTACCTGGGCTGAATTGTTGGTCTTCACCTGCATGGACTGGTTCTTGGGGATCCAAGCGCTTATGCTCCTGAAACTTCCTGTTAGCGTGGTGATGGTGGGCGCGAACCTGCAGAAACGAAATCTGAGTCGAGAAACATCACAGAAAAGATCGTCTGGTTCCTGCCTGAATCATTTGCAAATGGAAGTCGGATCTTACGCAGCGACGCCGAGAAGCCGCTTCGACTGGCTCTTCAATTCGTCGACTCGGTTTCCCTGCAAGCAGCCGCAACCGTGAACACTTGCTTTTAAATCGATCGGGGTAATCAATCTCCAAGAGATAATTAACAGTAAGAAAAAAAAAAGAATCATGGAGTCAGGGAAGCATGAATTGTGATTATACCTGCCCCCAGATTTGGTACTTGGATCCGACCAGATTGGCGCTCATGGTACCCAGGAAGTTCTTGTCCGCGGTGCAGAAGATGCCGTCCTGGGTCTGCGCGATGATGAACTCCGACCTCCCCTTCCTCCGCCGGTGCCGCGCCACCGCCAGCTTCCGGTCCTGGCGCCCCTGTCCCTCCTGAAATCCCAAACCAATGCTCTGAGATTGCCCTGCAGAACGGAATCGAGGCGGGGAAGGGTAAGGCTGGGGGCGAGCTCACGTTGGTGTAGAGGGAATAGAGCGCAACTCCTCTCGCGCCGGTGGCCGTCTCCCTGGAAATGACGCAGGTGCACCGCCCCACGTCCAGCGGCAGCGGCCTGCACAGCAGCGCCCTGCAACGCAAGAAACGGAGGAATCCTCACCGGCCGTTCGAACTTCGAAGCTCACGGAGAGGAAAGGAAACAGGCAGGACGCCGGCGAGGCGCGCGTACCTGTTGGGCAGCGTCGCCCAGGAGGAGGCCGGCGCCGACTCGCTGTCGGAGAGGTCCCACGCCGCGTACGACGCCGCCGACGCCGGCGGCGGCGGGACGAGCTCCCGTCCCCGCGGCCCGAAGACCACGGCCGTCTCCGACGAGGGAGTGGACAACGACGACGACAAGGACTCGTCCATCATGCGGAACTGCAGCGACGACGGCTTGAGTGGCGGCGTGGTAGGTTTGGAGGGCGGCGGCTCAGTAGTCGCCGCGACTTTCTTCTCCGCCTCTTCTTTCGGGCGCCCGAGACCCTTCGGCACCTGGTTCTCCTTCTCGGCGGAGGCAGAGGCAGGCCCGCGCCTTGACACCGCCGGAAGGCCCGTACTCGCGCCTGCGTTGGTGCTCCGCGGACGCAGCGGCTGCCTCTTGGCCGGCGTGGTGGTCGCCATCCGCGGCCAGAGAGTGTGTGTGCCGACTCAGCGGGCTGTGAAGTGTGAGGTGGATCTCAGCTTGGAAACGGTGGTGAGGTGGACGACTGGACGGAAGGACGGGGACTTTCTAGCGCGATGTGGTGGCATGAGGGTTATTTGTTGGTTAGCGGTGGTGATTTGGAGGGAGGGTTTAAATTTGAAATCGGCGAGTGGGCGAGCGCTTTGGCTCCGTAAACGGTCGCCGTCTCGGGAACCGCGCTGCTAGCTCCGGTTTGGACTAGTACCGGTACAGTAATCTTTTTGGACTTTTTCTTGACATTTTGCTGCAGTGGTGAGTACTCTCTGATTTGAATGGAGTCCGAGGTTTGAAAACGAAGCCAGAGCCGTGAAATGGGACATGACGTGCAAATAGTAGTAGGAGTACTGCACCGGGAAAATGTACATAAAATCGTTGAAAAAATGTAAAATCTTCTCCAGCTGTAACCAGTTAAAAAAATCTCCAAATTTTAGACCTCCGGGGCGCGGCGAGACGAGCCTGCTGCACAATTACTGAGCCCTGGGTACTCCAAGCTGCCACTGGTAAGCAGGGAGCTTCAATTACTCCTACTACTGAAAAGCGAGCTGAAGGAATAGTAAAAGTACGTACACCCATGGCGGGGCCGTAACGCTGACGCCTCCGTATTCAACCACGCTGACCCGAGCTTTCGCCCCCTGCTCCTCTACTCCACTCCTTCGTTCCCAATTAATTACTTTGATAGAGTTTATAAGTTTTTTTACTTATTATTTTCGTTTTTTAATATAACTTTTTTTATTTTTAATATATCTTTATTTTTTATTTTTAACCCATATTATTTTTTTTATCATCTTTAATCTTTGTGGCCACGCAAAGGAAAGAAAGTATGTCACAGCTCTGTGAGCGGTCTGCCGTCGTCGGAACCGCAACAAGTTCGAACTTCACACATTTTCTTGGGCTCACGAAGTCCACGGACCAGCTGGCCTAACGAAGGCGATTACGCAGTACGGGCCAGATTAAGCCCAGAACGACGCGGGTCCTATGTAAGGTGAAAACGGGTAAAAAAAAACTTAAAATTATGAGAACCGAATCAAATCAAGATCAAGTTAAAATTCTAATATTTATTTTGAATTAAAATTTAATAAAAATCGAAATAATTTCTAAAAGCATCCGCAAGTCCACCTCTTTTTAACACCCCTGGTTCGTAGAAGATCCATCTCACCATTCCGTGACGCAGGTGGATCGAAATGGTTTTTTTTGCCTTCGTTGAGAAACTAAGAGTGTGTTTGGTTTACCTATGAGCTGTGAAAAAGCAGCTGTAAAATATGAGCTGTGGAAAAATTGAAAGTTGTTTGGCTGAAAGTAACTGTGAAGTTGTAAAACTGCAAGACAATTTATATGTAAATTGATTATAAAATATTATATTGTTTACTTATTATATATATAATATATATTATAATTATATAATTATAATATAAGATATCTTAATATTATAATTATATAATTATATGTATAAGTATAACATAATTATAATTATATTACATAATTATGTAATATAATTAATTATACTATATAATTATGTAGTTATGTAACATAATTATAATTATATAATTATAATTATGTAATATACTTATAATTATATAATTATAATATATATAAATCGGTGCCCACAGCCATCAAACCTGCTTTTGCTTTTGTATTAAAAAAAAAGCTGTTTCCTCGTAAGAGGCTTTTATAAAAGTTTCAGTTCTTTAGTTAAATTTTTGATTTTTGCAAAAGTGAAAAGCCCCGAACCAGACAAACCAACGCACCCTAAGACTCTCCTGCCGCCAAGCAACCAGTGGAGTCACGTCTCCGACTGTCCTGTCTGCCTCCTCGCCGGACGCACAAGCCACCGTGCACCGCGACCCGGTCGTGTCCGCGCGTGGCAGCTTCTCCCGCACCGCACGCAGCTTTTTACAGCATCTCCAATATGCAGGTTGGATTGGTTTTAAGAAATAAAAAAATTATTAAGAACAGGTTCTTAACATTGTGACCATAGATCTAAGTAAGAAGCAAGTTTCATACATGAAACCAGGTTCTATAGAATAAAAAAATATTAAATAGGTTCTTTAGAGCCACTCGCCCGTGCGTGTGGGTGGCACGGTCGCTTCGAGCGGCGCGGGCGGCTGTCTCGCGCCGGTGCTCCTAGGAGGTTGGCGTGCTCGGGGGTTGCTCGTGTTCTGGCCACCGGGCGTGGTCGAGGTCGAGAGTAGGCAACGTGCAGGCGTGCGACGGTGCGAAGCAAGAAGATTTCTGTGATTGAGTTCGGTGGAGCAGGTGTGCGAAGCAGGAAGATCTCTGCGGATTGAGTTCCGTTTTTGCTGAACTTGTATGGTACTAAGGTTATGTAATATTATGGTAATCGGATATTGTTATTGGTTTTGTTGGACAAGTATCATGTTGGTTATGTTATGTTGCTATGTGATGTCTAAGTAATATATATGTGATTGTTGATTGTTGCTGGTTACAGTAGAGATAACAAAAGATATGCTGTCAAAATTTTTTTTAAATTAAGTTAGATTTTATTCAATAAAAAGTATATTTTAAATCATTTATATTGTGTTACAAAATATTCATGTATTCACGTTTTTGCAATACTCATTAAAGATACAATTTTATTTGTTTGATATAAAAGAGGTCCATTTTTTCAAAGGGTAAGAATGTCTTTTTATTTAGAATTTAACACTCTTAAGTACTTCAAACAGAATACAGGTAAATGACTGCTTCAGATTTGAAAAAAAATCTATTCTTGCAAAGTGTGAAAAAGAAGTTTATTTTCATAATTTTTGCCCGAGTCTTTTTCCGCGGCCAATACGTTTCTCTTGTCCAAATGTCTGGTGACACTTGTTACGCGACCACGACGGGTCGTGTTGCCCACTTGAGTACGATAAAATTGGAAACTAACCTTCCAACCAAGCGTTTTTAGAGGAGGTCGGTAAATGTGACGGTAGAGCGCGTCAGTGACATAATCAATGATTAGGTGAGGAAACCGTGCAAATCTTGTTTTTGTATTTTTGTTTCTTTCACGTCTCAGGTTCATGTGGCGCAACTGATACCAACAATATGTGGGGTCTCTTAATCGCACAGAAATCCCCAAACACAAATAGTCGAGAGGTACTACTACTTTTCATGCATAGCTCAAAATAATAAAGAACGGTAGCATAAAAGATCATTTGTAAGTTCGTTTCATGCTACCATTCTTCATAGACACATATCTATTCGAATCATACATACAATGCTCATGCGTATTGCTTGTCACTATTTGTAGAGATGAACTAATTAGAAGAATTTTGAACTTGAAACGCTATATAATAACACATCCACATCAGGTAACACATGAATAATTTTATTTTTGAAAACAAAAAAAGTCACGAGAAACATCTTAAATAGAAGTGCTCTATACTGGTTCTAAAAATATTGGGCATGTTCGGTTCACGAGGTTGCAGCTGTGCTGTGCGCTTTTTATTGTAGCTGACAATGAAAATTACATTGCGCTACAGTACTTACAGCTGCAGCTGTCGCGGAAAGAATCTGAAGCGAACCGAGCCATTTTCAGAATAGATGGAGTAACCACTCTCTCCATTTTAAAAAGTCAAACTTTTATTACTTTTACTATTAATAATATATAATTAATAATATTTTATGACATAAAAATTATATTTTTTGATTTATTATTAAATAAATTTTTATAAAAATTATATTTTTATATTAAAAATTATGTAATTTTTTAGATATTATTGATAGAAGTTAAAAGATTTTGATCTTATCTAAACCTAAAAATGCTTATATTTTAAAATAAAAATAGTATAACCTGTCCGATCGTAAAAGGAATTTTCAGTAAACATGGCAAATCTTAGCCATCCGATCCTAAAATTCACAGTAACACAACGGCTGTGATCACGATGGCTGCTGTGCCTTACGCTGCGCCGCGCCTGCAACCGACAAGGGGCAACACGTGAACACACACCACTTCCCTCTCTGCCTTTACAAGTTCGAAGAGGATTAAACTGATAAGAAAGAAAAAAACGCAAACAAAAGTGTTTGCACGACAGAAGAAATCCATGTGCCGGGGCCCCCACTGGCGCGCGCTCCCCGCCAAGATTTGCCACCTATAACCCCTGTCCTCCGCCCCTGCCGCGCGCTCCGGCCCACTCCCCCGCGAACGCCGGGCGCAGCCAGAGACACTCGCACCGCCGCGCGCGTCGCATATGGGGGCCCCGACGACGACAACCACCACCACCAAGCGGGGTCGCGCCACCGGGAAGCAGAGGCAGGACGAGGCGATGGCGCCTTCGTCAACGACGGCCGTGGAGGCCACCGCCACCGCCGCGCGGCGGCGCCGGCCGCGTCCGCGGCTGGTGGAGTACGACGACCTGCCGGACTACCTCCAGGACAACGAGTACATCCGCGGCTACTACCGCGTCGAGTGGCCGCTCCGCGACGCGCTGCTCAGCGCCTTCGCCTGGCACAACGAGACCCTCAACGTCTGGACGTGCGTTCTCCTCCCCCCGATTCACCGCGCGATCCCCTTCCCTCGTCCCCACATACGTGCGTGCCTGGCGTCCGCGGGTGGAGGTTGATTGATCGATTGGTTCTTGTTGGTTTCCGCAGGCATCTGGGAGGGTTCCTGCTGTTCTTCGCGCTCGCCGTCGCCGGAGCGACCCCGGAGGCCGCCGACAAGGTCGTGCCGGAGATCATGAGGTGCGTGACACGCCGCACACGACTCTCGCCCTACCTTCCGGCATTATTTTTTTCTGAGATGTTCTAGTTTAATCTCGAGAATGGTCTGTTGTTCTGAATCCGTTCTCGCGTGATTAGCGGGCGCTAGAAGATTGAAAGGGTCTCTCGATTGCCCCGTGAGGAATTTGGCGTACTGGCCCTTGATGTTTATTTGTATTTACCATCGCTTTGTCTTATCTTACACGAAAAACTTTCCCGAGCGGATAAATTTGTTCACGGATAAGCGTTGCCAGTACATGCCTTGGAGCACATGTTAAAATTCAATATGCTTGATGTCTTTTGCATAACCACCACAAATTTAAACCTCAAAAAGGCGTGGACTGTTTTTAAGGAGTCTATTACGAGTACTTAGCAGTAGTTGAATTGATGATAACGACTCATGTACGTTCGTCACATAGTTGGTGAGTGGCGATTTGATGAGTCCCAGGAGACCCAAATGTTCATGTTTTTCTAAAATTAAATTCCTTTCTTTTTCTTTCATTGTAGCATGGATAAAGTCAAGCTTAGATTTCGATAACAAGCCCATATACCATATTATTATGTGTTATCATTTATCATAGTTCATAAAGTAAATAAAATGTTGATAAATTTGTTGATATGGCACTTATGTACATATGCCACGATGCCAAGGAATTGACACTGACAAATGTCACTGTGGAAACTCTCAACAGTGAGATCGGATAAACTGTTATGTACAACCGTACAAGTAACCCGTAGAATAAGGTCCAATAAGCAAAGTCTGGCGTGGTTAGATCCACACCATTTTTCTTGCACATGCCACGGCTGTGGTTGGTGCAAATTCCAAGTTTGGCGGGGGCGCCCAAGAACATGATATCCTTCACTTTTTTCGTGTATGCTGGTCTGGGATTCGGTGTTCCAGCAAAGCGCCGACCTAGTACTGCTGCCTTTCATGCTGCCGTTTCCCTTTGATTCTGAGCCGTCCTTTTTTCTTACAGGTTCGTGGTGAGATCGGCTAATGCCTCGTCTGACGGCGACCATTCGGTAAGCAACTCACTTCTCCATTATCTCTTGGGATTTTGTTGAGTGCTGATTCCGCTGAATGAAAAAAAAAAAAAACAATCAAGAACTCAAGTCTTACTCAGTCAAGTGCCTTTGTTGACTGGATTCTAGCAACGATTAATCTGAGTTCTATAGGTAAGATTAGTTTCGAAAGATTGCACCGGGGGTGACTGGGGTAAGTGCGTCACCAGATTACTTGTTCAGACTTAATTAGTTGACGCTAGCGATTGACTAATCTCATCGAGCTGGCATGGATTACTTGTTCAGAATTAGTTTAGGCTAGTGATTGAGTAATCTAATCGAGCTGGCATCATCACGGTAGAGGGAGACATGGACAGCCGTAGCGGCTGTTCATGTGCAGCAGTAAAATTGTACTGTGAAACCTAGGGGCACGCCCACTTGGTCGTCCTTGTCCTTGCACCCGCTGCATTCTGCACTTTTCTGCATTTCTTCACAAGCCCAAACAAGGCCAGGGCAGAGATGGAGATGCTCTCTGCAGTTGATTTTGCTGCAATTTACAAATGGTAAAAGTGTTTGCCGCAAGTGGTTATCAGAATTGTTCTTGACTTCTAGACATGATTCGTTTCCCTCAATGGCGATGTGTCACTCATGCACTGCCACGCAGACTTCGTGGTCGATTGCAAGTCTGCAGCCAGCTGGATCCATATTCTCTCGCGCAGAGGAGAGAGGATTCATGAATGCAGTAACACTTGATGAGTTGAGCATGTAAGCATGTACTGATTTCTGCAGTAACACTGTAGAATTTACTGTTACTCTTTTACTGTATCGAAAATATTGTTCCGATTTACTGTTCATGTGTAACTGTGACACCGAATCTTGATCATCCAATTTGGATCGAAGGGTCAAATCACATCCAAATTCCTGAGCTACAATAGCCTCTGCATTTTACTCTCCACCGGAGAGGATGTGAATCCAGCCAAACTTTGGTTCTGGCTTTGCTCGTTTCCCTTTTTGCGAATCAGAGAAGAAGGGATAAATGAGGAGTAGATGCTTTTGCAACATGTTTACGTTTCCTTGGATTGATGCCACGACAGTGTAGACAGTGACCCCTGTAAAAACGCAGGTGGCGTTTGACAATGGGGATATAGGAGTTGGGTTTGGGATATGGAATTATGTTCAGTCAGTCATTTCTCTTGATTTGATATTTGTTTTCGTTAGACCTTGTATAGGAGCACTGCAACATTTGACGCGGGAGCTCCTAATAATTTTGCAGATATTCTATATGAACATTTCAGTTCCAGCAAGAATCTGGAAACCAAAAAAAAAAAAAAAAACTGTGCCTTTGATGAGTTGAGCATCAGCAGTGCTACGATCATGAGCTGACGCCGCTTGCCTTTCCTGTTGGCAGGGCCTGCCGATCCATGACGCGGAGATGGTGTTATCCAGCGTGCCGCGGTGGCCGCGGATGGTGTTCCTGGTGGGCGCCATGTCGTGCCTGGCCGTCAGCGCGACGGCGCACCTGCTGGCGTGCCACTCGCGCCGCGCCAGCGTCGTCTTCTGGCAGCTCGACTACGCCGGCATCTCCGTGATGATCGTCGCCTCCTTCGTGCCGCCCGTCTACTACGCCTTCCTCTGCCACCCGCCGGCGCGCGTCGCCTACCTCTCCGCCATCTCCATGCTGGGTGCGCTCGTCGTCGGCGCGCTGCTCTCCCCGTCCTGCTCGTCCCCGCGGTTCCGCCGCCTCCGCGCCGCGCTCTTCCTCGCCATGGGCCTGTCCGGCGTCGTCCCCGCGCTGCACGCGCTGTGGCTCAACTGGGGCCACGCCGCGTGCTACCTGGCGCTCGCGCTCGAGGTGGCCATGGGGCTCGCCTACGCCGCCGGCGCCTGGTTCTACGTCAGCCGCGTGCCGGAGAAGTGGCGCCCCGGCGTGTTCGACGTCGTGGGACACAGCCACCAGATCTTCCACGTGCTCGTGCTCGTCGGTGCCATCACGCATTACATCGCCGTCGCCGTGCTGATCGACTGGCGAGAGAAGGTGGCCGTCGCCTGCAGCGCCACGTCGTAGGCCAGCTTGTTGCTGCCACGAAGAAAGACATCCAGAGTACTGTTCCGTTGGATGATTGAACAACTATTCAAATGGATTGATGAGTACTACTAGTACTATAGTAGTATAGCAGTATAGATGAGTTATGGAGTATGTGCGAGATTGTGACTCGATTCGATGAGTAATTGGTGGATACTAATAATGGAGTTTCATATATGAGTTCGTCTGTTTAGCGACTTGAATTTGCAGTTGCAGGGTGATGCATGGCAGCCAAACTCAGAGAGTAAAAACATATCAAACGCCTCTTGGTTTATTTCTTTACGAACTTCGCCAGAAACTAGAGCTACCGATCAAGTATTCCTAGAGAGCAAACCCATGCCGGAAATGCTTGATCAGCAACTCTATCCTCATCTCTCAATCTAGTCGCGACACAGACGTCTCGATTCTGTGATCTTTGGTTTCAGTCGAAGACGACGAGCTTATCGTACTCCGGCCCGGCGATTGCCTTCTCCATGACGTCCCTCGGGGTGACGATGCCGCCGCCGTTGAGGAACAGCTTAAGCAGGTTCTTGGAGAAACCACTGACGAGCGCCACCCCCTTCTGCCCGGCCTCCACCGGCACAGCGCTAGAATCCCTCAAGTTCCAGAACACCACCTCCGGCACGGCCTCGCCGTACCCGGCCTCCGTGAACTTGCGCACGATCGCCTCGTAGTCCGTCTCCCACGGGTGCGCCGACGCCACGTCGAATTCCATGTCGCTGAACACGAACACGCGCCGCACCATCCGTTCCGGGGCCAGATTGGCACCCACGGCCACCTCGAGGATCTTGTCGAACACCGCCTGGAAGTTGGTGTTCATGCCCCAGTCCATGGTGCGGACGAACTCGACCTTCTCGGAGAGCGTGTCGCCGGTGATCCGGTGGAGCTCGGGGTACTCGCTGAAGGTGATCACGCGGCCGCGCCACGGGTCCTCGCTGAGCTCGGACACGAGGAGGCCGAGCGCCACGCACACGTCCATGGGGATGCCGGACATGCTGCCCGAAACGTCGCACACGGCGACGCAGTTAGTTAACGTGCCGAGCGCGCGCATGTCGTCGACCATCCGCTGCCACTGCAGGTCAGCCACGCCGCCGTCGTTGTTTTCGCCGTCAAGAGAGGCGATGATCTCGTGTGGGAGCAGCGCGCCCGCGGCGATCTTCTTCTTGCCGGACTTGACGTCGGCGAGGTACGCGTTGAAGCGTTCAGCGTCGTGCATGAGGAAGAGCTCCTTGTAGTTCTTCATGGCCACGGACGCCACGCGCGTGTACACCACCGATTCCCACGCCCGCGCCGAGATGAAAACCTCGGGGAGCTTGAGCGCCCGGCGGAGCGGCACAAGCGCGGACTTGCGGAGGCGTTCGCGAGCGCGGTAGGCGTAGTGATCGTCAGGGAGGTCGGCGCACAGCTCAGGCGAGGAGCCCTTGGGGAAGAGGCGCCGGGCGACGGCCTCGCAGAGCAGGGTCGAGCGGTCGTAGGAGGAGTCCAGCGATGGGCACCATTTCGCCGCGAGCGAGAACTCCCGGAGCTTGCCGTCGGCAAGCTTGCTCATGTCCTCCGCGAGGAGTTCAGCGAACAGGTCGGCCGTGCGGTCGTGCAGGAAGTGGTAGGTGGGATCGCTGCTGTACATCTCCACCGCTCTCGCAGCAGTCTCCGCCCTCTTGGTCCGGCGCGCCTCCGCTGCTGCAGCGGCGAGCCCCCGGTCGCGCTCCAGGCTGGCCGCGACGCGCTCCTCCGTCGTGCCGGGGCGCGTGGCGCGCCCTGCGGCGCGGCTCTTCCTACGGCTGGTGAAGCGGCCACGGCGGCGGCGGCCGAAACCGCCCTCGGCGGCGAGGCGGGCCTTCTTGCCGGGGCTCCTCGTGGACACCCCGCCGTGCACGATCCGGTGGAGCAGCTCGGGGAGGTC